>JADBJO010003346.1:192500-195000 GCA_016801955.1 Conus betulinus | reverse complement strand
TTAGCGGAAAGGGCAGCCTTGATGTGTTCTTCTTTCAGCTCTTCCTCCTTAGTGGAACACACTACAGAGAATCTGTGCAAAAGGATGTTGACAACAGATCTCTTGTGCTGGAGGGGGTGGTTAGAGTGAAAGTTCAGATATTGGAGATGAATTGGATGGGCCGCCTACCTTGGTAGTGCCAACTGAAGGGCTGCCTGCCAGCGCTTCATTCAGTCATTTCCTGTGTCATCCAGTCAGTGTCTTGTTCTCTCAATTGCCTTACTTCCTTCATTCTTTCAACTTCTCACGCAGGGTGCATGCTACGTGTAACATGTCGTCATGTTTCCAGAAAGCTTTTGATTCTGTGAATAGAAATGTGGAATGTTGTGAAGGAAAATGGTGTGAATGGGAAATTGTATGCAGCTGTGCGAGGAATGTATTATTCTGCACCTGAATGTATTCTTGGAAAAGATATCTATTCAGACTATTTCAATTGCCAACGCAGTGTTGAACAAGGATGTTTGCTCAGTTCCCAGTTGTTTGCATTTTTCATCAACGAGTTTGCAGTTGATATCTCACAGAATGGGAAGCATAGAATTCTAATGTTATCAGCTGCTCCCTGCTATTTGTTAATTAATTTTAAGTCACGGCTTCCCTTGGAGCTTTGAATGCATTAAAAGGACTGCAGTAAAACAAAGCCAAATGATGCGTGAAGCTCTGCGTTATGGCTTCTGATAACTTTTGGGTTACATGTGACTAAAATGGGTTACTTTAACTCGTTTGTAAATTCATGATTTTAAGTGCCCTAGAAGCACTGCAATTAAAGCAATACAACTGAAACTGTCTGTTCTGCGATTTGGCTTGTATTAGTTTTTAGACTCTGTTATGTTTGTGTTTCTGTTCTGACAATTAATGATATTCATTTACTTTTTAAGTTTAGTTTATGAATATGTTGAGACCTTAGGTGCCTTTAAATGGATTATCGAACAAGCTCATACATCTTATATGGCAAACAGACAAACAATATTGGTTTAGGTTTATGAATAATGCGTATCGGTTAATATAGGCCCGTGGCCCAATATTTACCACTCCCTGGTCCATTTAACCCGAAATGATATCTAAAGTGGGCTTCCTTTTCTTTAAGAATTTTATGACTTCTTATATAGAACTTTTTGAAATAAAGATAGCCATTTGATGGCTGTACTATATGAAGCACTTATGGTAAGCTTTACAGATAATTAGCTTTGAGTGAAGTAAAATCAGTTAAGGAGGTAGGGTTGCATTTCTTAGGGGTTCTAACTTACCCAATCGTCCCCTACTTTCGTTGTGCTGAATGTCCTAAGCTTACGATATTGATAAAAACATCACATTTCACAACACACACACACACACACACACACACACACACACACACACACACACACACACACACACGTTCACAAACGCACACACACACACACACACACACACACACACACACACACACACACACACACACACACACACACACACACGAAAGGAAATTGACTTTCGTCAAAAACATTTATGATAAAAAAAATACATGCGACAATTTTTTTTCCATGGCAGGCTGCATTATTTTTTGTGATATTTTGACGCTCAACCGCGGCGACGTTTATTCACATCGCAGAAAAATCATCGTTGTGAAATATTAACGCTGCGACCATATTTCACAGGAAATGTTAACTCTAGAAGTAAGATTTTACGTCAAAATGTGGCGCAAGCGACAGCATTCACTGACTACGATATTTCACAGTGTCCTGTCGCAAAATACTGTCGCAAAATTTCGAGCGACAGTATTTTATAGACAGCTACAATATTCTATAGGACATTTTTCGTGAAAAGGTGTCGCGCTACAATTTTTTTCCAGAACATATTGTCGCTGCAACAATATTTCACGTGAAATGCTATCGCTGCGATACAATTCCACGGCGACAGTATTATATACGACAGCGGCTCTAAGTAAGCGGCCGTTTTGTCCGATATTTCACTGGCAAAGAAGTATAAATTCGTCGCGTACTGTTTTTTTTTTTTTTCTGTCTGTCTACCCCCCAAGTAGAGAAATCACATGGGAAAAAAAAAAAAACCCATTCGGCCGTCATGCCCCCAGGTGGCCAATTTGGCGTCTTAAGCTGACCATTGGCCGTCAGGGGCCATGACTATCGAGTGGGTCTTATTCTCGTGTTTTCTTTACTTGGCTGCAGGACAGAGAGAGAGAGAGAGAGAGAGAGAGAGAGAGAGAGAGAGACAGACAGACAGACAGACAGAGACAGACAGAGACAGAGACAGAGACAGAGACATAGACAGACAGAGACAGAGAGAGACAGGTGGCACATCACGATACTACATTTGAGGTGACTGTGTCAAACCGTTGGGGTCTTGAGACAAACAATTGACGCACCCTCAATTTGAGAGTCTCTGACGTTGTATGTGACCTTTACCTTGACCTTAACTGCTTTGACACATTTGGAGAGTAATAAACCAAACAACCTTCATACCAAGT
>JADBJO010003346.1:180000-190000 GCA_016801955.1 Conus betulinus | reverse complement strand
AAATAAAACCTGTAATTAGAAATCATTCTACAATGCATTGAACTTATTCATCTTTATACCATTTCATGTTTCCATAGCACCCTTGCTGTTCTATAAGAATATATTCAGATCTGATTCGCTATTTTCTTTAAAACCCCAAACAATTCTCGTTCATTTTTTTCCACCTGAACCGAGCACATTGTTTCTGTTACACAGTGTGTCAATCACACGTCCTTCTAATAACCTACTGCCTATTGAGGTAGCTCCAGTCCCACCATGTCGGTGAATGGCATGGTCATCTGTATGGTAGTGGCGGTGCTTAGTGGTACAGTCTGCATGTCGCATAGTGCCCCCGGCATACCTGAGGCGAGTTTGATGTACTCGAGAAATCGTTAGATTGCTAGCTTATCCTTGCGGTGAGGGATGTGAGAGGCGAAGGGAGCAGAGAAAGAACAGCCGCAAGACAAAAATGACTATTTTTTTTATCGACAGTAGGACTCTTTCTTTAAGCTGTTGACTTATCAACTTTTTGATCCTTTCATGTACCAGTTAGATAAAGTTGCCACTGTTCATGCACCAGTCACAACTGTTGGCCGTTTTCCCTCGCATGGAAAGACAACCCCAAGACAGCCCAGCAAATTCTCGCCTTCACCTAGCCTCGCTCCTCGCCCCGCTGCGTTGTGAGACGTTCGTTCTCGCCAGTTTTCACTTTCAGTTTCATCAAGGAGGAGTCACTGCGTGCGGACTAGTCCATGTACTCTACACAAAATCTGCTTAATTTCACGGCCACACTGCGCGCGATTTAAGGCCCATGGATGCATGCATATTCAGGATAAGATGAGAGAATTTAAGAAGAGAGTTTCCTAGTTAAGACTTAGCAGATGCTTGAGCTGCGCATCAGTCCAATGCGCTGGTCAGACCTTTGGTACCAACATAATGACATTATCTGCGCCATTATTATCATTGTGCGCGGTAAGTGTACGGGGGGGGGGGGGGGGGGGGGGGGGTGTGCATGGTGGGTGGGCATGGAGGTGGGTGGGCACGGGCCCATGTGTGTGTGTGTGTGTGTGTGTGTGTGTGTGTGTGTGTGTGTGTGTGTGTGTGTGTGTGTGTGTGTGTGTGTGTGTGTGTGTGTGTGTGTGTGTGTGTGTGTGTGCAAGCGAGAATTCTCGCTGCTTCGCTACTATGAAACCCACAACTGCTGCGTTGTTGTCCTGTCCACGTGTTGTTAGGTCCCATCAGCATGTCAATCGGTCACGATGATGGGAGTGCGCACATTGAGCGGATGGCTGCTCGCGCTGTGGATGTTGTACTGCATAACTCCAGCGCACTGGGCTGATGCACAACTCAAACATGTGTGTGTGTGTGTGTGTGTGTGTGTGTGTGTGTGTGAGAGAGAGAGAGAGAGAGAGAGAGAGAGAGAGAGAGAGAGAGAGAGAGAGAGAGAGAGAGAGAGAGAGAGAGAGAGAGAGAGAGAGAGAACGTGCGTTAACGTGCATGCGTTTATATGTGTATATGTATGTGTGCGTGCGTTAATGTGTGCGTGTGTGTGTGTGTGTGTGTGTGTGTGTGTGTGTGTGTGTGTGTGTGTGTGTGTGTGTGTGTGTGTGTGTGCACATATATACGTGTGTGTGTACACGCGCGCGTTCGCGAGTGTGTGTGTGTGTGTGTGTATACTTGTGCTTCATTATGACGGAAGTGTGGTCCTCTTTAGGAAGAACTCCGTGTTTTCTATGAAAATTATAGAATAGTTTTTATATTAAAATGCACTTCAACGCTCTCTATCACAAGTGATGGGAAGACCATCATACCGATATTAATCGAAAGAAATAATTACGTTTTCTGGGACTGTTAAAATCGCTTAGGTATTACTAATTTACCTTAGGCTTAAGCACGTTAAAAATGCTTGCGCTCGGAGTGACGGACAGAATCAGAAATAGGTTTAAACATGAAACGGTGTCTTAACAAAGAAAAAAAAGGAAAAGAAAAAAAGAATTCTGAAACAAGTGCGAGTTCACACACAAAACTTTTCTTTCGCATATAAAACTGAAATATACAAAATACTGAGGATCTCCTCAGAGATTCAGTCTGGCCTCACACAGCTGGCCTGTTCTCTCACGTTCTCTCATCAAGAAGAGAGGGAATGTCTTTGTGACGGGTCTCCGACGCTCCCCCTCGTTATTAAAATATGATTTTCATATTCAGGGATGCAGGGGGTTATAGACAGAAGTATTTACGCTTTCACAACCAAAATGCACTCTCGCATAGGCACACGCACTCTGTCACTCACATCGGGCCCGCACAAAGGTGACGGGAAACCAATAACATTTCACAGAAAATAATCAACTTTTATTTAACTTGACTCCGAGCCCCCACCCGTCACTACACAACACAATTATCTGTATCGTACAACAATGTAAAACAGCATACAGACAATCTCATAAATCGCATCCCCTGTCCTTCAGTTTTTCTTACTTAACCAGGAAAGACAACATTTCACTATTCTATTTGCACACTTTTAAACTTAAGAACAAATGAAACGTCCATAACTGCCAGCATTCCTTGGTTGACCGTCAGCTTCTCTCATCACACTGTGCGACCACGAGCTGAAGCTGCCACACTGTTGTGTCCTCCCGATTGGCCAAATCCCAGTTGGGGGACACTGGCAACGTAGCTTTAGTCGCACCCTCACACCGAGTCTCCCGGACTCCACCGCACTTCGTCCTCTCCACGGAAAAAGGGCTCCTGTCAGCCTCTCCCACAGGTCTTCTCTGGCTGCAAACACCCCACCGTTGTCTGGCAGCTCCCTGCCTAGGCTCCAACAGGCTAACACACGTCTTGCTGTCGAACGTCCTCGCACGGGAGACAATTCTTCTCGTCGTCGGCTCCGAGGCTACAGCAACCTCCACTGTCTTACGTCCCCACCCAGGAGAGACAACGAGGCGACAGCAAACCTCTGCTTCTCGCTGTATTTTCTTGAGCCCTCAGCGAGACGGGCGAGTTTCACTCTCCCTTAAGTGAGTCACACACTTCCTGGTTTTCCAGGCACCTTATATCCATTCTCAAACAAGTGAGAACTCGAGTTTAACTGGTTCAACCAATGGAATCACTGGCACACATACATCATACGATTTGTACCAATAAATCCCGAGTTATTTTGTTCACCAATGGAATCACTAGTCACCTACACATACACACACACCACAGCTGTTAGCACCAACAAAGACTTGGGTACCAAGTGGTTAATGCATAAACCTCCTATTCAAACTCATGTTCCATTTCCCAAAACTACCCATTATACAACCTGGACTTCTCTACCAGCCAGGACTGATGCTTCAAGTGTTAACGACACCTATAGACAACAAGGTGCAAACCATTCAATAGGCCGAAGCCTTCCATTCATTCCTCAGAACAAGAACGACTGAATGGTCTCTGTACTCCGCCTGCAGGCTGACGGTCGCCTACCCGTGACGGTCACCTGACACGATTGCCTTCCTTTTAGCCCGCTGGACAATCCAGTGAATAGCCAAGGCTCACACTCTCCTCTGCCCAGGACCGGCAGGTCGGCATGTCCTTGTTACTATCCCTCGGACATGAAAAACACTTCCCAGTAACTCTCCCTCCTTCAGTAAACGACTCGGGATATTCCCCTCTGGTGATGCCTGAATTCGCACACTTGAAGAACCCAAGGAACTTGCTCTCAACAACAGCAAAACTACCCTTAATTTGCCTAAATGCTCGAGAACATTCGGCCGACTCATGACAGTCTTACTGATCGGAGTTGCACTCCAGTGGGTGCACGAGGACTTCACTGATGAGTAGGTAAAGAAGTGCACAAATCTCTCTCCGGTTTGTTGACGTCACCACTAAGGGGTAGGCCTGGTGGACAATCGATTGTCCACTTGGCCACGTGGTAGCATGAATTTTGTGTTCCTGTGCAGGGCCAGTTTTCGTGGACCTGATAGGGTGCTAGGGTCTGTGGAGAGTACAAAACATGGTTTGTATTTGAATGGCAAGGATTCTGGCTCGACGAGTCTTCGCAGTTTCCCTATGAACTTTCAGCAGTGTTTGAGGACTCGGCCAGCATAACTAATACTAACTTAAATATAACGCCTTCAATTTCATCTTCCCACTTTAGACCGATCGTACACGTGGATTGATAAACAACTGCCACAGCAAAGTATTCGCTGACTATTCTAGCTTACTGATAGTTATTTGTCGTATACGATGGTAAGTCTCTTGAAACTGCCTCTCAGGTGGTCCCGTATATGGCAAGTCTCGTGAGACAGCTTTACCTGGCAAGAAATGGTAGCTCTCAGTTTTCACTCGGACAACAAACATGCCAGTCACTGACTCGCCGCTCTATATGGCATAACGTTTAGGTTAACGTCATCGTTGCAGGAGAGAATGATAAATTAATGACTGTCAAATCATGGACCGACAAGGAAGAGGCAATTTTTGTTTATACACAATACCATATGAAAATAAATGCACACAATTATGTTAAAAAAAAAGCCGCTAATGTAATTCGGTCTTACAGCGCTACAGTCACTGTGCTGCAGGAGTCAGACACTTTACCCAAAACGCGTAACGAGGTCCAGGCTCTTTGCCACTAACTTACATGTGCAGAAAGTGTTTAGGCAACGACACCCAGAAAGAAAGAAAGCAATGAACGAAGTGGTAGTCATTGCGACGGCCTGTTAACAGAAGCTGTGCGAGCCACTACACTCGACACGCAATCATGTCGTAGTATAAACCTGACCAATACAGTGACCAGCCTTTCACTCTTCACCAAATCCTACAAACGGCTTGCACGGAAACCCGACAATAAAATATGCACCCTCGCCGACTGGATTCAGGTTTATGGCGAAACCTCTGTTTTTCAGTACGGTGTTAAAATGATCCACAAATTGACGTTTGACCTTCAATAGAAGAAGTAGAAACGATTATTTTGGCCGAAGAAAACCGCAATCAGCCACTTTTCTTTAACCGTTGATTAGTTGTGCCAACTGACGTTGTCAGAGAAGCGTCCACCGATTGACTGTTATACTGTCAGTAATGGATGGTGCGTTGAGCTCCTCCATAGCAGGCAGGAACGAGAGGGGGGGGGGGGGGGGGGGGGGGGGGGGGAGGGATTCACGATGGTTGTGTGGGTGACGGAATTTTCCCTGGAGTACAGCTCCTGGTAGCGCTCCACCCATCTCTCCATCTGTTTGTTTTGCGCAGTCAGTGATGACGTCCCCCGAGGTAGACTTTAGAGGAGCGATCTTGATGGCGCCAGGGCCGAAAGTTTTCTGTGTGCCCTCATACATGGCGCGGATGCTGCCGCAGTCAGCCGAGATTCTCTGGCATAGGTTGAGCCAGTATTCACTGCCGCGTTTATGGGCGGTCCGCTGGGTCATATTGCAAGCTTTTTGGAGTGCATCTAATGTCTTTGCAGAGGGCTGTCTCTTGTGATTGAAGAATGGGACTTGCTTAGCAGCAATGGGCTCCATCTCCACGATTCCTGCTTCGAACCAGTCTTCATTGTTCCTAACTCTCTTCCCAAAGGTATCCTAGAAAGATTAGTAGATGCCATCGCGGTTGTGGTTTCACTGTGTTGAAGCATTGTCTGTCGGACAGTCCTCTAGGGCCTTGTCAATGGCTCTGGCGAAGCGTTCTCGCAGGTCGGGCATTGACATCATGGCTGTGTTGATTCGAGGACGTTCCTGCTGCTTGGAGCGGTGGATTCGATCTTGCCAATGACGCTCCTTGCTTCCGACCAGGGAGTAGTCAATGTCGCAGTTAGGACTGTGGTAGATGCGGGTAACGAGCACATAGTTTAGCAAGGGTCTTCAGGTGATTTTGAAGTCCAGCTGATGCCAGTGACAGGATCTGAGGTGCTTCCAGGACACTCTGTAGTGTGGTTTGGTTGGGAAGGTGTTCGTGATACAGAGGCCGTGGTAGGAGCAAAGCTCAAGAAGCCGCTGTTCGTTCTCATCGAGCTTGCCAATGCCAAAGCGGCCGATGCATCGGGGCCACGACTTGTCGTCTTCACCAATCCGGGTGTCAAAGTACCCGATCAAGAACAGGTGTTCCTTTGCGGGTACCTCTCTGATCTTGGCTTCCTGCTCTTCATATAAACTCATCCTTAGCCTCAGCTGTAATGAGAAGTGTGAGGGCGTATGCGCTAAGGATGTTTGTTGGACCAGAAGAGGTTGTGAGCCGAAAAGAGAGGATTCGTGCTGTCCTTTTGGAAGGTGTTTCATAAGAAAGACTGATTACATGAACTTAAGAAAAAGAAATAGACACAGATGTCAGCGATGTTTACAAAAAGATACGTGGGAAAATGCCTTCATTTGGTTCGGAACTGACATGTCTGAGAGTGTACAATTCCATGACCGCATGCCACGAGAGTTACCCACCAGTTGACCTAGAAACAATGAACGTGGGGGGCGGCACTGACATCATTGTGAATAAATCGATGTTAATGTTTACGTGCTATGGGCTTGAGTTTGTTGAAAATAAGCTGTTCCCAAACTTAAGTCTGTAGGGAAGAGGATCAGTCTGGTCGCTAAAATCAGGCAACTGGTTAAAACTATTGCTTTTCAAAATGAAATTTTACATTGTTCTATAAACACAATCTGCTTAACACATTTCTGTCTGCTCACCGACTCTACAAACAGTACTGAAACAACGTTTGTAAAGGCCATGAACAGCACAGTAACAGCCCTGGATAATGGTGACTGTTCTGTGTTTGTGTTCTTAGATTTCTCTGCAGCATTTGATACTATCTACCAGCAAACACTAATTCACACTCTTCGGAGAAATTGTGGAACCTCTGGTACAGCTTTTGACTGGTTTAAAATCAAACAACACAAATTGCGATGATCAACGAACAGACATTATAGTCAGCCCCACATTTTGGTTACCACGAGGCTCTGTTCTTGGGTCAGTTAGCTCTTTTCATTCGGTACACAGACTAGCCCACATCACATCTTGACTGTTTTCCTGTTTCCAATAAGCTTTTTACTGATCGCACGCAGTTGTGTGACTCCTGTTCCTAAGCACTGATCCACGATACCATACCATTGACAGCATACAGAACTGTGCCAATTATTTCACAACCTGAATGAAACAAAGCAAGCTAAAGCTAAAGGTCAATAAAATACAACCCCACCCCCATATTTGACCTAAGAAAGTCAATTTCGCTGATTTGCAACCAGATTCTTTACAAATATGTACTTTACACATTTTGTCCACTCTGCCAGAAATCTTCGATTCCTGGTATCTGACGACATGTGTCTCTAACCAAACATACGCCAGTCAGCTTCTATAGAAATCCACAAAATCAGATCAATTTGCTGCCCCTATCAAAACAAGCACCCAAGACACTAGTATGCTTTCTTGCTGTTTTAAAAATGGACTACTGCAATACACTCCTCTCTGGAAGCGCCAGTATTTTTTTTTAACTGCCCTTTCTGACACACACACACACAGCCACACACACACATACACACACACACACACACACACACACACACACACACACACACACACACACACACACACACACACACACACACACACACAGTGACTCTCTATTCAAGCTATTACATTATGATGTGCTTGTGCTTTTTTTTTTTCTAGCGCTCTTCTCCTGCATACCTAGCTGATCTCCTACATCACTTTGTCCCACCTCGAAATCTTAGATCTTCTTCCAACAGCAGAATTTTTGATGTACCAAAAATTAGGGCCAAGTGTGTCTTGGTTATTGGTTATTATCGTTCTGCACACCACAGATTTGGAACTCTCTTCAATATCAGATCATAATCTCCCTTCTCAAGTCTCTTCCAAATGGTATTAAGACTTATCTTTTCACTCTACAAAGATTAGAATTTTCTAGTGCCGCTTTAAAGTAAACACATTTTTTTTCTTTGTTTAGTTGTAAAGATTTTCCATCGAAGATTATAGTTTTATTTTGTCAAGGCTTTTCTTACATGCAAAGGTTGATCAGAAACTGTAAAAATGGTTTTTATGTGATGGGAGCTTTTTTTTCGAAACAAAAAAGACTGGAATTGCATACAAAAGTCTTCGCCATGACCAGACAGATTTTCGGACTAAACATTGTTCGTGTCTTTTAGTGCTCACATTTTTCAAGCACACATGACTCTGAAATGACAACAGGTTGGCAGCAAATTGTCAAAAGTCGTGTTTATGCGTTGCCTTTTTCTTAGCCATCAGTATTTTCAGCAGGCGCTGTCGTTGATCCTGACGTCTATTTTCAAGAAACTGTGGACAGACTGTAGACACACATGTTGAGAGCAGAACAGAGGGGTGGTACCACCGTCACAATGGAAACCATCACGTTGCCCATCACCACCGTGTGTCTGAGGGAGACTACCACAGCTACAGTGAACCGAGAGACAGAGTTCAGACTCATCAATGGCTTCAGTGTGCGACCACTGCTGGCTCTGTGATCATTTTCTGTAAGCAGTGTCTCTGAGAGGGAACGAAGTCTGAAGTGAACAGCAAAGTATCCCACTGCCAGAAGTGCTGCCACCAGAAAGTTGAAGACCACCAGGACACCAAGGAAGAGGTCACCATCATTAGTGCTGAGTGAGACAGGAAGAGGTCTGCAGAAAGCTACATCATTGTATCTTCCCCAGTGCTGTGGTGTGAAGGGCAGTGAGGGAAGGATGGCGATGCCCACGCTGACAATCCAGCTCAACACCAATATCCAGGTGTCTCGGGCATGTTCTCTGCTGACGTCACGGACAGTGGCCCACAGGTCCACAGCAGTCAGTACACCGACCCAGGACACCAAGATCGCTGACATCACATAGGATGACATCATCAGAACACCAGCCAGCTCGCAGATTGTACTGTGACGCCAGTGAAGATCTTCCAGGACATAGCGGCCTCTGTACAGAGCATCAGCACCACTGATGATGACCAGGTGCAGACCCATGACACCATCGGATACAGACAGATGGCACAATATCTTTCTCTGTGCTACTGATCTTCTTTCGTTGCTGCCGATCAACGTTCGATGTACGTGAAGTAAGAAACTGATCAAAGTAGACATAATCGTCACTGCAGCAGAGGCAAACAAAACAACACGTACAATATCTTGCCCAATCAAATCATTACAGCTGGACAGTAAGTCTGGGGGTGCAATACATTGTTTTATGTTAAACCCTGCTGGCAAGCTTTGAGGGCAACATAGCTTGTAGTCATCAGTATAAATTGTGCGCAGGTGTTTCAGGCCTGTAAACAGGTCAGTTCTGTAAGCTTGAAAGGGACAGCCTCGAATATCAAAGATTTCAAGCTGATTTAATGATTGAAACCCATTCCCTAGAACTGTCGCCAAGCCAGACAGGGACAAATTTAGGGTTTGCAAGCTGATTAAGTGGGAAAGGGAGTTCCCTTTATCTGTGTTATTGTTGCCTTGGATAAATCCAGGACAAGGAGTTTCTGTAGTGCTGCATTATCTTCAAATTTCGATTCAAACACCTCTGATATCGGGTTTTTCCAGCCAAAGTCATAGTTTTCAAGTTATTCATATAAATAAAAGGCAGGGAAGTTAAATCACGTAAATGGTTGTTGCTCAGATCCAACCTGAGAAGATTGGGGAGAGACACGTTATAGGAGAGAAGGGAAATGTTACATTCAGCCAGGCTGAGGTGGATCAGCAAAGTGTTGGAAGCCATGTGTTCCAGTTCCAGTCATCCCGCTGCCTTTGGCGTCCAGATAGCGCAGACCTGTGTGGTTCTGTGCTGAAAAGGGCCGACTACAGAAGAAGGCAAAACCCAAACATGTACACTCCAGGGGACACATCACACCACAGTATTGCTCATCATCGTGTCTTCGACATTGTGGCCAGCCATCACACAGGTGATTAACATGGACACAAACAAACTCGCGGTCATGAACCTTGGACTTTTGACAGCGATAAAAACTAGGACACTGGTACGTGTCACACTCATATTCATCTTCACGGTCAGGACAGTCATGGACACCATTACACACCTGACATACA
>JADBJO010003346.1:160000-170000 GCA_016801955.1 Conus betulinus | reverse complement strand
ATCTTATCAGCCAATCTTCTATTCTGAAAATCTCTGGAAAGGAAAACCGTCGACTTCTCCCTGTAATTCCCTCTCTCTTGACAAGCAGAGGTACACCATAACCATACCCACGCCTTCTTTGCGTGCTGAAGGCTGTTTTTCCTCTTGCCAGTCATACACAATTGGCTACAAGGTTTTGTATGGAATAAGAATGGGGTCAGAAGAATGGGATTTTTTTTTTCTTTAAGATTATCAGCTAAGGGTGGGAGTGGCTGACTCCGTCTTGTCATATAATATATGCTGTGAACTTGCCAAGGTGTAGTTATAAGAAACGATTGATTTGATTTATGTGCTTATGTGCCTGTGTAAATGTGCGTTCGTGAACACGATGCTGGAATTCGCATAATCGCATGTGTGCCGTCGCGCGCGCGCGCGCGCGCACACACACACACACACACACACACACACACACACACACACACACACACACACACACACACACATATATATATATATATATATATACATCTGTTAAAAATAGGATGGTAAATGGAAGTTTTAAAATCGACAGGTCTCCTGAGGAGAGCCAGCGCTCGAAACAGACCTGTCGATTTTAAAACTTCCTTTTACCATCCTATTTTTAACAGATGTTGCTCCCCAAGGGGTCGAGCATTTTAAATGAATGTTATTAGGCATTTTAGTGGTATTCTTGATATATATATATATATATATATATACTATATATATATATATATATATATATATATATATATAGAGAGAGAGAGAGAGAGAGAGAGAGAGAGAGAGAGAGAGGCAATAAACTCCAAGGTAGAAACTTTTTTAATCCATGTGGTTTTTTTCAAATAAACATTTCATTTTGTGTATTTTTTTATAACAAACATTTTACTACATTTATTTCGTGAAATAATAACACAAGAACATGCTATGAAGAAGAGAAGGAAAAATGAGGGGGTGGAAAGGGGGGAGGAGGGCAGAGGGGATGGGGGGAGACATGGGGAAAGGGGAAAGTCGGGGTTAGCTGAAAAAAATAATAGCATTACAATCATAACAACAGTGACATTAACAACATGACTATCAAATAACAAAAGTAAGCGACGTAAAAAAAAAATAAAAAAATAAAAGAAATACAAGTAATTTTTATCTTCTTAAAAAGGAGAGAAATGAAACACTAGTCAATGATTTTTGTCCTTAAAAAGTGTACATTTAAGTCTTTCGAACGCAGTTTAAAAAAGTAAATACAGTTGGCATATCTAAGTTGCTTCTCGATAAAGTAAAAAGCTGGAAATCATTACGTTTAGATAAAGAGACATACATATAGACGGACAGACAGACAGGGATAGACAGACAGACAGATAGATAATTAGATAGATAGGTCGATGTGCACTAAACAGCAGCAGTAGCAGTCCTGCAATCTGTCCGACCGTAGGGAAACCACAGGTGGTCTGTCAACCAGTTTTCTCCTTTTTTTCGCCGTCTTCCGTCGCTCTCAGGGCGTCACTCAGCCTGAACTCCGTCCATTCAGGGATGTTTTATTCTTTCCACTCTCTTTTCTCTGTCTGCCCCCTCTTCTTCCTTCTGGCACTGCGCCCTGCAAGAATATCCCGGCAAGCTCGATAATCACGAGACGTGCTCATACCATTTCAGTTTGCTTTTCTTGATTGTGGTCATGAGATCTTCCTAAGGCCAAATGGCTTGCCTTGCTCTTATAGATGATGTGATCTTTGCTAGTTTTGTCGGGGAGCTTTCGGTCGCATCTCATCTCTGTAGCTGGTATCCTTTTTTGTCGGTGCGAATAGTTAAAGTCCTGTGGCTTACAGGTATACAGAAAATTTATATTACCCTGGAGTAACACTTAGTCTGATCTTTGAAATGACTGTAATTTTCTTGCTGTTCCAGGTGACATTGAGCCTTGTAAGCTCTGTTGTGGTCCGTGCAGTATTGGAGAGTAATTGGGGCTTGGATTCCTCTTGTGTGCAACAAACATTGGCATTTGAAGCTCTGAACAAAGTCCTTGCTGATACCATTGATGTTGTTAGTCATCCGTGTTGTTGTCTCTACGCTGACCTGCATGCCATGGGTTTAAGAGGTATAACACAGGCGTTCCGCTAAACTAGCTAGTTCCTCTTCTTCTGCTGGGCCAGGAACAGCAAAAATCAGCCCTCACAAATTAACGTCTTCAGTTTCCATCAAAACACACCTTCGCACACATCCCCATCCTCTCTGCCGTACCGCCTAGTGCGCATATGCACACATATTCATGTACACTCACACCAACTATGTACACATTCACATGCGCGCGCGCGCATGCACGCACCCACAAACACTACTGGACGAAGTCCTGTGTTTGAAACCCGTGATCATGATGGAGTTAGACTAGTTAAAACAGGTTAGATTTAAGCCGGATTTCAAAGAATCTATTGAATCAGGGTGTCGCAGAACTACGGGCAGTCTGTTCCATACAAGGGAGCTTGGTAAAGAACATGAAATCTGACCATTAGTCACTACCACCAGGAGTGGCAATCAACAGATGCAGGGAAAAGGTGGGACGCGTACACATGAAGCATGTCAGATAACAAAATGAGGCAGTTCTGAAAACCTCAGAAAACGTCAACGTTTAAAATTTGTATTCGACCCCGTTTGTAACAGGCAACCAGTGAAATGACCGAAAAAGAGAAGACGTGATCAAATTAACAAGATTTGAATACAGGACAGGTAGGATTGTTTCGAAAATTGTTTAGCCCTGGAAGATAAAAAATTGAAGCCACATAACACCCATAAGTTAAGTGCAATATTTCGCTTTATTCTAGCCTTTCTCAAGCAACATTGGGCAACTAACAAACAAAACAGTAAAGATTTTTGTGGTTGTGTAGCTGCGAAGAGTTCACTGGAAAAGAATTCACGTAGAAAAGAGTTCACTGGAAATGTTCACTGAGGGAAGGAGGATGGAAGGGATACTGTAGGAGGGCATGGAGGAAAAGGGAAGGGATAGGACGGAGGGGTGAAGGTGTAGAGGGTGGAAAGCAAAGAGTGAGAAGTGGAAGGATGGTGGTGAAATGATCTGGGAAGGGGGGTCAGACAATAAGAATAACAATCATAATAACAATACTAGCAATAATCATCATTATTACTTTCCCTCTACCACCATCATCATGAGCAAATAAATAAATAAAAGGAGGGAAGAAACTGAAAGAGGAAGGTGAGACGGGAAGGGGGATGGGATGGGGGCTAGAGGTGTGGCCTGAGGTGGAAATAGAGAAGAAGACCTAGGAGGAGGGGGAAGGCAGAAATTTGTAAGTGTATGTGTGTGTGTGTGTGTGTGCGTGTGTGTGTGTGTGTGTGTGTGTGTGTGTGTGTGTGTGTGTGTGTGTGTGTGTGTGTGTGCATGCATGCGTTACGTGAGCGAGCACGCGCGCGCGCGCGCGCGCGCGTGTGTGTGTGTGTGTGTGTGTGTGTGTGTGTGGCGCGCGCGCACATGTGTGTATGTATGTGTGTGTGCGCGCGCGCGTGTGTGTGTGTATGTGTGTGCGCGAGCGCGCGCGCGCGCGCGCGCGCGTGTGTGTGTGTGTTGTTGTTGTGTGTGTGTGTGTGTGTGTGCGTGCGTGTGTGTGTGTGCACGTGTGTGTGTGCATGTATATGTGCATGTATGTGAGTGTGTGTGCGCAGAAGATGAAAGATGATTTTTGGCAGCCTGAAGAATCTGCAGTAGGACGGTCAGGCACGTGGTATGGCATACCCTCTAAATATATCTCAGACTTCGTTAACCCTCTGAAAATCAGATCCACAACACTGCACCAGAGAGAAAGCGAACGGAAATCGACCAATTGGCATGTCAACGGGGCAGGCTTGTCCACGGTAACAAGGAGGAGGCACACGACACAGACGTCCTGCAGATGGATGTGGTGATAGGTCACTCGTGAGTTTAATCTGACGCACAAAGATGTCCATGGAAGCCTGCCGAGCAACCTATGGGATAAACTGGATCGAAAGTTGAACAAGATCAAGAATGCACTGCTCATCGAAATGATCTAACGAGGGTATGATCAATGGCTGTTTACCCAAGGATGCTGTCTTCTCTGTGGATCTGTGGATCATCCAGATTATGATGTGGCCACAAATCTGACTTGGCTTGGACTGAGTGACACTGAACAGACCAACGATATAACGAAATTCCGAAGTACAGAACTGTGCAGGACTGTCATAATTGAAATTAAAATCAGCTACTACAAGATATGACCAAGGTAGATAACTAGCATATGTTAGAAGATCTGGATACATCTAAGTAAGAAATGCATCGTTCAGTTTGTTCCATCTCCTTTGATGGCATCGGTACATGCTCTAGAAAATGAGACTGCTCTCTTTGCAGATCAATAATAGATGAAAAACTTTCAAAAGACGAGTGGCCAAAAGAGAAGTCACAAATTAATTTGAATGTGAGGGAAAGAGGGTGGAAGATCGTAACATTTTGCCTCTCCTAACCATGTTTCAGCCACACCGAAACTGTCAGTGTTGCTTACAGTATATTCACTGACTCTACTAAAAAATAATGAGTGAACATCACTTGTCTTCGTCCATCTGTTACTCTCTCGCCTGTTGGCCCCAAGCGCTGTACACTGGCAAATTGCTTCAGTTGTCTAGCAAGACTACATGAAGGGGTGATATTAACGCGGCATCAGGGGGCGAAGTAGTTCCACGATGCAGGTTATCGGCCAGAGTGAAAATGTTTGTAGACCAGACCAGAACGGTCACGTGTTTTGGATCAAGGTAAGCCACCTAGACGGAGGACACCAGCGGTGGCCATATATGGAGAGGCACAGGCTCTAAGTGAGCCGCCAGGCAACAAAGTTTACGACTTCTGCCCAGATCCTCTTAAACTCTTTTTGTGTCTGACAACGAGAAGAAAGCTGCCAACATCAGCAGCGCTCCTAAACTATGCATTCTGTCGTTACTTTCAAAGAACTGTTTGTTTTAGCAAAGCATTGCTAAGCGTAACCTGTACACAAATTAGAATTACTGTTCTCTTATTGCTAATTGTGACAATGAACGATTTTTTGCGAGTTATGATTACTATGTTCCCAAAAGATGACGCTAAAAACGTCAGTATACAGAATGTAAACAGTAGCGTGGCCGCAGATCTCTTGTATAAATAAGAATTCGTTCACTAATTATATGCATACTCCGGTAACGTGTGCTTTCCTGAAATTCACGATGAGACAAGAAAACCAGGAGACTGATTGTGGAAGCTGATCACGTTAAAAGGAAAGAGGAAAGAGGAAAAAGAAACCAGCAGATTTTCTTTTTCTTGGATAAATCATATTTTGTGTTGAGACATGACACATCAAGCACTGTAACAATGGCATCAGTAGGTCTGCGTACACTGTAGACTAATCCCATCTATTGAAGAGCAATGATTGTATCATACGTGGTTAAATGGCCTGACAATGTTGAATGTACTGAATTACATAGCGAAGCATTCAGAGGCTACAAGGGCATTTAATATCAAAACCAAAGCAGGTCCAGCATTCTCAGATGTCAACACATGCAACGGACTAGACTTTCTTTTGTCAGATAAAGAACACAATCTGCCGAGTCATGGTACTAATACTCAACGGGAAAGTCACGTATCAATACAACAACCATCGGACTTATCTGGGTGTTTTTTTCAACATCGTCTAGGAGACGGCTATTTGTGAAACTTTGCCAAACAACCCTGGTCACTCAATGGATCGTCCCCAAAAGTATGTGGATTTTCCCTCTCCCACTATTTCTGAATATGGTAAGAAATGAAAAGTGTAGCTAAAAGTCTTATCTCAGAACTAGTTTAAGCAATTGTGACAATTGTTTAGTGGTATGTGATAGGGATATTCCCATGCGTGGAACCTAGGACTGAGCAAGCTGGCTTTCACCTTTCACCTCGATTGAACACTCGACCTACCTCATGATGAAAAATCCTTCACAAGACCGATATATTTGTTAAACTAACACCTGTGGATTCTTTCGCTGTAGGAGTGGGCATATGCCATAGACCTAGATAGCATAGACCTAGATAGCATAGACCTAGATAGACCTGTAAGTAGCTGACGACTGCATCACCACCACCATGAAGGGACTGAAGGAAAACTGACCAAGATGACAGCAGGAAAGGAAGTTCTTCTAAAAAACTCTGCAACTGGTGATGTCTGCAACATTCCACGAGACTCGCTTGGATGTTTCGAGGTGTTTCACTATGATGATGTTGTGATGGACCTTCTTTAACAGTGGATGAAGTATTACGCAGCTGTCAAAAAGAGAACCATTGCTTCTGTGTCACAGAAGACAGAATCCGCACTTTTCTTTCAAATAGGTGATGTTCGGAATGTTTATGGCACTGGGGCAAGAACAGTTCTTTTAGGTACTGCACACAGTGCATGAACAATCCATGTGAACATTGCTTATATTTGTTGGATTTTTTTTTTCACAGCGGCACACACACACACACACACACACACACACACACACACACACACACACACACACACACACACATACATACATACACACACAAGCAAGCAAGCGCGCATGCGCGAGCACGCACGCAAGCACGCACTCTCACACACACATACATATACACACACACGCAGGCAAGCGTGCGCACGAACACACTCCAAGTTGCGCATTAAATTTCCCAATTAATTTTTTTTGTCAGATACCCGAATCAATAACTGACAACATCAATATGATGGAAAGGCAAAAAAAAAAAAAAAAAAAACAAAAAAACCACCCCAAACATCTTTGAGATTAAGTTTTGTTAGTTAGAGATGACGTTTTGAATTATTTTTCGTCTAATATCATCAACGGTGAACAGACGTTAAATAAACCACTGAACTGATCATGCTTCGTTAGGATTCTCAGCAGATGGACCAAAAATAAAAATATGTAAAAAAGCCATTCTCTATACGATTTTTAGGCTATTCAGTACATGTTTTGACATGCTTTTTGATTTTGTAGCTATAGTTCAACTCTCTCAAGAAGACAAAAATATGTGGAAGCGTAATTTTTTTTTAACGGAAAATGTTATTCATTAAAAAGGTTTATGAGTTACTAACATCATCTATTCTGCAATCAAAACACCGCTTCAAACAAATATATTTTCACTTCATTCCATAGCTCAATGGACAATATTCATTTAAAAGCCCTTCAAGGTCTATCAAGAATTTGTTCACGGACGAAAGTTTCCTTAATAAGTGATGTATTGCTGTCTTCTTACAGACATTTTATATAGGTCATTACTTATACTTTCATTTTCTTTTAAATATTGTTCGTTGCAAGTTTCCTGCGTACAAATCCAATCTGGATTCCTTAAAAGTACTTTGCTGAAAATCGAGAAAGATGAGTTTCCACGCTGAAGGGTGTTAATGACGAAAAGAACAAAAGAACTATTTTGATGACTAATACACTGATCAAACACTCTTCACAGGTGAAATCATATGTACACGGAGTTCAACCGCAAACGTCAAACAAACCCTTAATACACGATGACTGTCCCAAATCTCTCGCGGTTGTGGATGAGGATGGGAGGAAGGAGGTTGGAGGAAAGATGGAATGGGGGGGGGGGGGGGGGGGAGGAAGTGAAGCCTCGCCCCATGCTCCAGTCACGAAAGCCAGGTCAGCACAATTGCACACACGCTGGGGTTGGATCGGGCATACACTGGGGAAGCCTGCAAGCAACATCACCACACAAGCCCTAACATGGAACCGCCAAGGAAATCGAAAAAGAAGTCGGCGGCCAAGGAACACCTTGCGCAGGGACCTGGAGGCAGACATCAGGAACATGGGGATGACTTGGAACCAGCTGGAGAAAAAGAGCCCGGGACAGAGATGCCTGGAAGTCCTTGGCTGGGGCCTGTATCCCTTCCCCCCCTCCCCCCCCCCCCCCCCCCCCCCCCCCCCCCCGAGGGGTAATAGACGATGATGATGATGATGATGATGATGATCACACACACACATCACTCACACACACACACACACACACACACACACACACACACACACACACACACACACACACACACACACACACGCACACACACACACATACCAGAGAGAGAGAGAGAGAGAGAGAGAGAGAGAGAGAGAGAGATTTTCATGTGCTTTCGACATGGTCCCAGAGGGGCTTGTGGTCAAAAAGTTGAACATTTGCCTGCGGTGCTGAGGTCGTGAGCTCAAGCGCTTGTGGGGTCGGATTTTGCAGCTTTGAAAGCCTTCACTTTCCACACAGCGATACGTAAGTACTTGATTCAATTCAGGGAGGTTAAGGGCGGCTGAAGGCGAGGGATAGGTTTCACCCTCCATCCTGTCCTAGGTGAAAATCGGACAGTTCAGAACTCTTACGGCCTACAGACTAGGGGAACTTTAACCCTTTTTCTGATGTGAATTTCCCAGTTTCCAAGTATGTGCATAGAAACCAGTATTGTTACATGACGTATTCAATCAAGGTCAATTACATTTGAATCTTATAAAGATTTCTTACAGTGTTACATTTGTCCACCCATTTAACAATGTAATGAAACGAGTCCTACCCGAGCTGTAGACCGTTAAATCAAATTATTTTGAGAATGAAGAGGCTTGTGGTACTTACATGAAATACTGACATCCGTGCCAAGCCACTGTTTAGCTAGGGGTGTCCCTCTTTAAAGAACCACGACAGGCTTAGAAGATGAACTGAGTCATTTCAAGAAATGATGGTATAGCATATACAATAACTGCTACCAACACCATTCTCGAAATGTTACGAAAAATCCATCTTCATCTCTCCAGGTAAGACTTAGATTTTGTTTCATTCTACATCTTTTTCGCCTCTGACTATTGTCTCAATGGCATTAACAAGAGATGGTAAAAGACGAGGAACATGAGCTATCTGAATGGGAATAGAACGGGCTCATTCAGTAACAAAGTTATTCAAGACACACTGTGACCATTTTTCCCCTATCTATTGTTAGCAAAGACTATATGCCAGTTCGGTGATCTTGGGGTTGTATGGTTTTAATGACATGTGTCAGCTTTTGACCATATTGTTTGACTCTATATGCCCTGAGTATCAATTTGGGGCTTTATATGCCGTGAGAATCACCGTCATTGATGAGTGAATATTGACTCCTTGCCGTGGACTGTCTATCTGGAGGTGTGTCAGCGTGAGAGATCAAGGCAATCTGCTGAGCGAGGGAGGACAATACAAACAGAAACACCACTGCACTGCTTACTCAGCAGACAGCAATCGCAACACAAATTCCAGCACAAATCTGGATGGTAGACTTTTGTTTTTTTTTCCCCAGATACCAGCTCCAAGAAGATGAGCTTTGGAAGTCGTGTGTTGTCTATGCAGACCATATGTCCAGCTCACACGGGGTGAGTCTTTATGACGAATGCCTCAATATCAGACAAGTTTGCACTCCGATGTGCTTCTGTCTAGGAAATCCAGGCATCCCAGACGATACCATAATCTTGCACAGGCATCGTAGGTGGAACTGGTCGAGCGTTTTGAACGGTTTTCTGCACAATGTTCATGCTTCACAGCTATTGTGAAGAGACGTAATGACTACTGTCTTGTCGATAGCCAGCTCGGTGCACAGTTTTATGCTGCGTTCATCTCGCACTCCTTTCCATAACCTGCCGAAAGAAGCAATCCCCTTGCAAGCCTGTTCGCCACTTTCTTGTTCATGTTGCAGATTAGGTCAACGTACTCCGCAAGTAGGATAAATCAAGTCAAGTCAAGTCAAGAACACTTTATTATCTCCAAAGAGAAATTAAGAGTGGCCATAAAAACATGTCTATGGATCCATATTTAACAAATTACAAATGACGCCCACGCATCCCTCCACCCATCCACTCACTCACACACACAATATACACACACACACACACACACACACACACACACACACACACACACACACACACACACACACACACACACACACACACACTCATATGTAACACAAAAGCAAGCTTTCTGAGCTGGATCTCA
>JADBJO010003346.1:152500-155000 GCA_016801955.1 Conus betulinus | reverse complement strand
TAGACACAGAAACAGTCTGGACAGAGAAAACACACAAGGTTGTTAGAACTGGGCAGAGAAGTAAAGAAAACCTTGCCCTGATCCCAGCTATTGAAATGGACATGAATTATAACAATGAGCGATTCAGAAAGGTAGCCGAAGAAGCAAAAAAGAAACTAAATGGCAACACTTTTGTGCGTCACTTAATCATGACACAACACTCGCTCATCTCTGGCAGTTTATCATCGCATGGAAGGAAACGCAATACAAATGCTACCCAAGACATCCCAGATGCTGATGAGACCACTAAACTCAAGATAAATGTGAAGAAAGGGTCGGTTCTAATTAAACATTTCATAGAACAGAGCCATCAAAGAAGTCTCGAACGAAATAAGAAATATTTGACCCAGTGAAATCGCATCTATCTCAGGCTGGCATTAAAGATGAAATTACAGCACCTGAACTGGATGACACAATAGCTAGATGCACTAAGGATAAAGCACCAGGTTCGGACAAACTACTGTATCTAGAGATCAAACAACTTTCAGAAGAGGGCAGAAACCCATCTCTCCAGTCTCTACCAGGACAGTTTCGATAAAGGCTATATCTCAGAAGACTGGTAACACAGTTGCCTGAAAGCTTTGCCAAAACTAGGAAAAGATCATCACCGGCTTAATGGCTACCACATAAAAACTATGCGAAGTGTAGCAGGAAAGCATGCGGAATGACAAATCCTTCCACCCATATAGGAGGCCACAAATCAGGTAAAAGTAAAGGTACATGGGAAAATGCGGTCGCTTTTGCCTATGAGGTATATGAAGGATTCCAAAGAAAGGAAGAAATGCTGGCAGTTGCAAGAGACCTGGAAGATGTAAACAACAAAGTCTAGTTCTCGCTTTTCATGGAGCTACTCCTTGACTATGGAGTTAGCAGAACACTTATATGATGGATTGCAGCAGCACTTCTAGAGAGAACCGTCATCCTACGATTTGGAGACTGGATGACAAAAACTCGTGAAATGTCTATGGGATTACCTCAAGGATCTCCTCTCTCCTCTATGTTATACAATGTTTACATTAAAGGCCTTGCAGACCTTAAGAGAAATGGGACTGCTCGAGTAGATGACGGTTTTTGATCGACAAAAGGTCCAAAAAAAATCTCAAGAAAGAACAAAAGCAGTACAGCAGCAGTTGAATGCTCAGTGGTGTGAAAAGAGAAGATCGTCCATCGACCCTACAAAAGCCCAGGTATTGGTCTTCATCCTCACCAGTTTCTTTTAATGCAATACAAATTGAATCAATTAACAACCTACTCTATTTGGGTGTGGGTATTGACGGAATGCTGACCTTTAGAAAACAAAGTAAAAATATTATGCTTAAATGCAGCAAGGACTCGTCTGCCATGAAAGATATGGCAGCCGAAAGCATTGAACCGGTCAGGAGTAACGTTCTTAATTCAGAAAACAAAATCAAGCAATGTAATGAGATTGGAGTTGGGAACCACAAGGGATATTCCAGTTGACACTCTGTGATACCTGCTTGACTTTCCACCGGTGCAGGCGAGTCACAAGCGCAGCTAGAACAGGTGGAGGCATATTTCAGAGCACTTGGCGCTCTCCAAACCTCCACGTGCAGCAATCAACGAAACAAAAGGCACTCGCCTAGAACATAGAAAATCATGAATGGACAGGCAAAAGACAATGTACAACTTGTGTGCTAGTCAGCAGAACTCAAAGAAACGACGGAACAGGAAAAGCATCCAGACCACTTCAACATCTCTACCAAATTGTCATAGTTCCATAGCTTTGAAGAAGACACTGTCAAAGATGGCCAAAAGGCAAAAACAGCGCAAAAATTCAGATGCAGGTAGAAGACCTTGGCACAAAAGAAGTTATTGTTGTATACACTGACGTCGCCAAAGGTAAGCCAGGCCAGGCTGAGAACACACAGTGAAGCAGAATGGCAAAACTATTCAGGAAGACAATGGTGTATACAAATAAACAACTTTGAGTTTTCAATTTTACAACTTCAATAGATGTAGAAGCGTGACATAAGCACTCTGCTGGCCCCCATTCACAGACCTGAAAACAAAATTATAACAGGATAGACTTTAAAAAATGGTGTAGCAACACAAATCAAAAACGGCTTGGTTTTCTCAGAAGAAATAGAAAATGAATTTGGAGATTGTTTAATACTATGTGGAGATCTTAATACAAAGTCAGAATTGTGGGATCAGCAGAGTACCATTCTTCAAGGAACTGCCCCGGAAGAGATGTTGGATGATGAGGTACTTTTCAGCGCATCAACTTCAATACATATAGAGCAGCAGGGCGACACTGACAGTGTCATTGACTTTCCACTCATTGGACCTAAATTCACAGCAGGCATGAGAGCGGAAACAATTCTACAACATGAAAGTGACCATTTCACTCTGTTATTCAGTTTACCGAGACCATCAGTAGTTAAACAAACGAACAACAAAAGGATCCTTTTCAATGTGACATGAATGTTATGTTATGTTA
>JADBJO010003346.1:127500-140000 GCA_016801955.1 Conus betulinus | reverse complement strand
CTGTTTTTTAATTAACTGAAGATGGCACGAATCACTTAAGAGCACGAGAGAAACGTTCTTCAGTTTATCAATGAGAAACTAGCAGAAAAAATATTGAAGCAGCACACAGCATAGAAGAAAATAAATAAATACAAACCAGACCGATCATTATGAAATTCATCTCCAGAGAACACAAGAGAAATGTTGTCAAAGACAGATGGAAACAGAACAAAACATTTGAAATTATAGATGTTATAGATGACCTCACAAAGAACAATTACATGTTGTCCTGGCAGTTTGCTTGTTACCCAGGAAACGTTACGGCACTGGCTACAAAGGGAAGGCATTTGCAAAGTACCCAAGGTTTAACATTAAAAAATAACATATCTCACTCGGCTGTGTGTATGCATGGTGTTTAGTAATTTGAGAGATGTAATGGCCTTCGTTTGTCCTCATTTCCCCTCAAGCTTAATCTCCCCTTTATTTGTCTCCTGCTCCCTATAACTGCCAAAATCTTATTGGTCGGTAGACATATCTGAGACTGGCTTGGTACTGTAATTCTGTTGATACTCGTCATCAAAATTGACCATTGAAGGTAAAACGACGGTTAATTCAGAATATCTTTTTTAGATCCCAAATGTATGATGGGCCCATTATAGGCATTGTTGCCAATTATTTTACAGTCGCAATCTACAATGTCCAAACCTATGACAGAAAATTACTTCAGCCATACTGGGAGAGTTGTTTGCATTCTGTTCAGTTTGTGGAATAGCAAAAGCTAGCAATAAAGACGACAAACTAACTCAGCGCTTGTTTCTTTTTGCTTTCGAAGTTTATACATAGCGGTCTGTCAACAATCAAGACACTTAACAACAGCTATCATAGTGTATTTAACGTCCTGTTCTACTTCTGTTGGAATATCAGCAAATTTGCTCAAGCAATATAATTCAGTACATACGTACAGAGTTTATAGATAGATTAGTTTTTTCCATGAACAGCTGATTAGGTGATTAAAAAAATCTTCAGGTTTTCTTTCGCATCTCTTTATAGCTTAAATGTATGTATGGCGTCTGTTGTTATTTCTGTCTCTGTAATATATATATATATATATATATTACGTGCTGTCGAACATTGCATGATTGGCACGTAGCTAATTTCAAGTGGCTGTTGTGATACGTGTTAAGAGAATGGTTTTGTCAGTGTATATATGATTTGTTTATTTCTCGTAAATTATCATTTATTGTGGATGCTTACTGTCTCTTTAATAAGATAGTAAAGTAACAGAATGTAAATCAATAGCGACAAATATTTCAGTTAAATTATGTATTTTACCTCTGAGCAAGTTAGAGGGGTTCTGTTGATAAAATGGCCAGACCTTGGAGCGTCACCTACAGCTACATTAATGAAGGAAAAGGGGAAACAAGCTATTAGTAAACGAAGTGTTTGGGATTGTAGTGGGAAGAAAATTTTTACACCTGCATTCCTCTTTCTCCTGGAGTGACACCAAAAGTAGTGGGCTGTTTTATATTACTGACAAAGGAGCGACCTATCTTGCTTCTCTTTGGGATTTATGTGGCTACGGAAAGATTTTTTTTTCCAAAAGAAGCGTGATGTCTTTCACCGGTTAAGACAGAGAGCTGATTCAGTCTACCGCTTGTAGGATATACATTTTAATCAGCAGATTTAACAATGTCGCTGAACTATTATCAGCCCGGAAACTGCAGGGACTCATCGTTCAAAATCGCCCGGTAAAGTTAGTGTGAGAGAGAGAGAGAGAGAGAGAGAGAGAGAGAGAGAGAGAGAGAGAGAGAGAGAGAGAGAGAGAGAGAGAGTTATGTATAAATGCGATTTCAAATGTCAGAAAGTATGTAAACCAGACTGATTTTTCTTTATTCAGAACTCATCTGTTCCAAAACTGCTTCCGAATTTAAAATGGAATTGTTCCGTTGAACAATGGTCAGAATTCAAAGACCACACTTGCTGTGTAACCTGGTCAGAGAGTGTGCTGAGGGAAATGATGAAATGCAGTGCCCCTACACTTTATGTGCTGACAATGGCGTTCTGTTTCGACACAAATGCATCACCTTGCATAGAGCTGACCAAGGAATCTCCTGGCATGAAGCCAATGCGCGGTGCTCTCAGCAAGGAGGACGTCTGGCCATGCCAGACTCTTGGGAGATGTGGTACTTTCTACGACACTCGATCCGTGTTGACATCCTCGTGATGGAAGGTTACAGGATTATCGTTGGCCTCCAATCATCTGGCACAGAATCATCATTGTACGTATTTCTGGCTGCACAACTATCGTTTTCTTAAACAAAAACGTCTGATCTGCTCTACCCACAGGTTTAATACTATGTGACTAAAATCATCTGTTCTAAGTGCAAGCGGCCTGATGAACAAAGGAATGCGGACCAAAATATATTGTACCAACACTTTCGTATGCTTTGGAGAATAGTATGTATGGACTGTCTACACACCGTGACGCTTTCTTACTGAAACTGAAATTGCATCGTCCATCCTCGACTGTTCCTTGCCAGAAAGTCTGAACAGAGAGTCCAGAAGAGATATTTAGAAATGTCAACTAAACTTGCAGCTTCTGACGAGAAGAGTCCCTGTTTGCTTATATTTCCAGCAATGGCATGGCATGAGCTCATCATTTTCTTCATTCACACCAACAGATAAGCTTTTTATCCTTGTCCAGGCCTTGTTCAAACATGAACTACCGAATTAAATTACCTTCGATGATTTCAAAATTTTTTCAACAGAAACTGTTTCGAAAAAAGGCTAAATGTAATGAAAACACAAAACGAAGTCCGAAGTAACGCTTGTATAATACACAATATTAAAGAGACTAGTAAATTTCCCACAAATACATCTTTTTTTAGACATTACTGACAAAAAATACAAAACATTCTCATAACAATACCCTCCAGATTACAGTCAGCATTTCAAACAACGGACACGAAAAGACAGGGAAATAAATCTACTAAACAGATCGCATTTGGCGTGAAAATGATTCTCACGCTGACTGCTATCAAGAAGATTTGTAATTGTTTATGCCTAATGTTTTAAAAGATTGTTTCTAATTATGTATTGAATAACCGTTATCTTGTTTTTATGTCTTCACGTGTACTTGAATTCGGTAGCTCTGCAGTCGTGCTTATACTGTTTCCAAAGAAAAACTGACTTTTTCTTTTAAAGCATGCTTGTTTTTTCCAGACATGTTGTGGACAAACCATTTTTAGCAGTTTCTATCCTCACTGTTCAGATACAGGACAGTTAACCTTCTGCAGTGGACCGATGGAACCATTGCCTACTATTTACACAAAGTTCACTATCATAATTTCTGCCGGGTGTACGGAGTAATAACCTTACTGGACACCAAGGGAAGCTTCGTCATCCAAGGCTTTTCATCACTCATCCTGAAACTATCATGTGAGTCATTCCGATGTCTGTACCTGTGCGAAAAAGACTTCCCAGTTGACAAGCCAAGTGTTCAGGGGGTCCCAGTCAAGTTAGAATTTGTTTCAATGCCCGAAGATTCATTGTTTCCTCCTCTAGTTACATGTCCCGGAGGACACTTCGTACAGATGTTTCTGGCTGTTGATCAACACAGTGACTGTTTCTGGGATAAACTCGAAATAACAGCTCATCAAAACTGCAACGGCTTGAATGTGTCTACATTTCTCATTTGTGATGAAAAGCTGGATTTGTTCCCCACCTCCCTTTGTGTGTGACGATGAATGGCAGCAAGTGCCTTACACCGTGGTGTGTGATCAACGTGTTGACTGCGCTGACAAAAGTGACGAAAACTTCTGTGATTATAGTTTTCTAGAGTGCGATCTCAGTGCCAACATCTTGTGTGACGTCGACAAGGTATACAAAACTGTTTATGTCCTGTTCACTGGCAATAATCTCTCTCTCTCTCTCTCTCTCTCTCTCTCTCTCTCTCTCTCTCTCTCTCTCTCTCTCTCTCTCGTTTTTACTGTAACTCATGCATCGGTATGTCAGTGTCATTTGCTGTTTGCTTCAGTAACTCAGTCAGTCGGTAAATTCTTTATTCAGGCAGTAAATTGTTAGTTTTGAAGACAGTAATGCTTAAATAACATAATAATGCTTCCTGTTTGACAAACAATTTTGGGGGTGGGGGTGGCGGGTGGGGGGGGGGGGGGGGGGTGACTGACTGGATAGGCGATAGTCTTCAAGCGATTAAATTATTTACAAAGTAGATTAACAAACAACAACACAAAAGTGGCAATGGTCAGTAGTAAATAATCATGATCTTGCTAGATCCGCATCATTGATGCTAAAGTATTGACTGAAGACAATGTGGATGATCAATATTTTAAGTATCACTAGCTTGAAAGCGATTTAGCTGGTCAATATAGAAAACGTGTCTTTTATCACTTAAAAGAGCTAAAGTGGAAGAATAAACTACGTACTTGCTCAGCTGGGTTGCTCAAAGAGATTATTAAAATTTTACATTCATGGAGCAGCTTGACAATAGATACAAGAATGTATGAGATCGCTATCAAAATACCAAAAGTGGCACAGAAAAAATACGTCTTTGTCAGCTGTTTCTTCCATTAACTCTTACTAAAGAAAGACGAAACCTTTCATGAGCTTGTCACAGACCTTAATAACGTGGTGGAACATTGTGGATGTGCAGGCAACAAACAGAAGGAATGATGAAAACTATATTGCTGCTGTAGAATTTTCCACAAACATTTAGGAGAAAGTCTGCATTGAGAGGGGCACCCACCACAGAGACGGCTGTGGAATTACCCATGGTCCATTTATTCGGCAAATAACATCTACCACCTCAGCCTTGGTTCTACAAACACACTAGCTAAACTTCCAGTCATTTGCTGCACTCATCAAACCAGTATTGAAACAAACCAGGCTAAAAGCTGTAAATGACACAACAGTGAGAGTGCGAACAGAAATGTTGGGAAAGTACTGCAAGTAATATCCATAGGAGATCTCTCATTGCAAGATGACATGCTATTTCCGTCATAATACTTGTAGGCGTCAGTCAGCAGCTCGCTGAATAACAACAAAGAAGAATAGAAGAAATGTTGACTGCTGTACCTTTTCCATATAACTTGAAAATATAAAGGTAAAGAAAAAAGGTACCTTTCAGGGAACCCTTCAACGTTTTGTGCTGTAAGCACATGGTCACGAAGTGAAGTGTTGAGGTTGTAGGGGAAGCTGGCAGGTTTCTTGTGACCACAGTTCAGCCAAAAAGGTAGGGGGGGGGGGGGGGGGGGGGGGGTGAACTGTGTTAATATGGTCAACAAAAGGGGGTGGGACAAAGAGGGGGTGGGGAAGATGGGAGGGAGAGGACCATCTGGGTGGTGGTTTACAGAGAAAGGGGAGTGGGTGGTGGTGGTAAGGAAAACATGGTATAGAACATGATATAGAACATGGGGGTGTGGGGGGGGGAAGGGGGGGGGGAGTTGCAGCTTGAGATAAACAAGTTTATTCCCTGACATTGAGTCCATAAGGACGCAAATGCCAAGGCGTTGTATTAGCTGGCTTTCCATGAATTTGCGGTATTGGCCCTCTTTTTGTCCATTGCGCCAAAGCGCTGCCACTCTGATGTGCGACAGGTTATGGTGTTCAGAAGTGAAGTGGTTTGCCACTGGTGTATCTTTTCCTGTCAGGATGTTGTCCCTGTGTTCTTTGAAGCGATCATTGAGTGATCTGTCTGTATGTTTCTCCTACTACATACATCATGGCACACAAGGTACAGGTCAGGACACAGACAACATTTTGAGTTTGGCATGTGAAATGGAAATTCACCTGAAACTGAAACTTAAGATCTGATGGGCCTTGGATAGTTGTTGCAGGGTTAATAAAAGTACAGGTTTTACATTTAGGTTTCTTGCAAGGGAAATTGCCAGCCTGAGTAGAGGGGTGCGTAGAAATGGAAGGCAGCATGCACAAGATGGTCACCAAGGCTTTTGTCCCTCTTGAAAGCCACAAGTGGTGGTTGTGGAAATGTATCTTTCAGTGTTGGATCGTTCCTAAGGATCGAGAAGTTGCGACATAGAATGTTTTTCACGGGTATATTGTTTGGGTGACAGGTCAAAGTCAGTATGCATCAGTCCGTCTCTGCAGCATGGTGACACGTCATTTCAGCGCCACCATTTCAGCGCCACCAATTTAGCGCCACCATTTCAGCGCCGTACATTTCAGCGCCGAACATTTCAGCGCGGGGGCATTTCAGCGCACCTCAGACATCGAGCTTTTGTTTTACGTGGTTTAAGTGATGTGAGTGATCATTCATTTTCCCCGTTTGTGAGTTACAAATCGTGATGTGAGTGATCATTCATAAGACATCGAGTAAAAAAAACGTCAGCATCCGTTCATTACTCTGAAAGGATGGCCGAAATTTACCAGAGTATAAGGAAGAAGGATAAGATTTCCTTTGGTGGATACTCTTATCGGTTTGACAAACTGAGTGGCAAAGATCCAGCCTTGTCGTTTTGGCGATGTGATGTGTTGACGGCTGCAAAGCAAGGATCCACATGAAGGCAGGTGACGTCGTTCAGGAGAGAGGAGAGCATCTTTCACACGCTCCCAACTTCCTAAGATAGAAGCTGCCAAGGCAGTGCATCGAATGAAAGTTCAAGCAAAAGAAAACACGGGATGCCACGCGTCAAATTCTGGCTGACATTCACGAAGGACTGTCCCAAGCTACAGTCACAAGTCTCCCAAGCAAGCAATCAATGACGAGGGCGATTCAACGCGAGAGGCAACGGAACAATCTACCTGTCCTACCAGCCACCCTTGCAGAACTAGGTGAAATCCCAGCAGACACATGAAAGTGAGGTATGTGTGTGTGTGTGTGTGTGTGTGTGTGTGTGTGTGTGTGTGTGTGTGTGTGTGTGTGTGTGAGCTATTTTCTCACTGCTAGTCATACTATATACTGTATTTTTCTGTATACTGTATTGGTGTGCGTAAGTCTGTCCATGTCCATGATAATCAAAAGAATAATAATAAAATAATAAAAGTAAATAATATTGTGCCATACACATAAAAAAGTCATGAAACCAATGTCTTCCACATACTTTGATGAAAGGAATCCTTTTTGTGTCACAGGTTCTCTCTGACGGAACCCCTTTTCTGGCGTATGACTCTGGTCCAGGGGCGGACAGGATTCTCATTTTCGCTACACCCAATGGTCTTCAGTTGCTGTTTGAGCAGAGAGACTGGTTCGCTGACGGGACATTCAAGACGGCTCCTGGGTTCTTTACTCAAAGCTACTCGCTTCATGTACTTTACATGGAAACGACCATTCCGGTAGTTTTTGCCCTGCTCCCAAGCAAGTCACGTGCCACGTACGATAGATTTCTTCAAGCTTTGGAGACGCTCTAACCAGGAATTGCGCCAAGCACGTTGATGACAGACTACGAAAAAGCTGCGATCTCAGCATTCGGTGCAGCTTTCCCTGGATTGGAGGTAACGGTTGCCACTTCCATCTGGCACAGAACGTCTGGCGTCACATTCAAGACAATGGACTCTCAAATGACTACAAAAACGACGAAAATTTGAAAATTTCGCGAAATTGATGAGAATGCTGCCGGGTTTGGCATATATCTGCCTCCTGGAGACGTCGAGCATGCCTTCGAAACTGTCTTTGATCCTACATCGCCTTTTTCATGACGTACATGGCCAACCAGTATTTGACTACTTCGAGGACACATACATCGGCAGACCTCGTCGTCGTGGTGGCCCCCGTCACTCACCACTTTTCGAAATGGGAATGTGGAATGTGCATGACCGAGTCCTTTCGGATGCAGCGAAGTCCAACAACAGTGTGGAAGGATTTCACAACGCTTTCCAGAACCACGTAGGGGCGTACTCACCAGATTTGTGGAAGTTCATTGCAGTCCTCAAAAAAGAGCAAGCGATTGTTCAAGCTGACGTTACGCGTCTTATTGGAGGTCGGGCTCCTGCCCCGAAGCGGCGAAAGTACAAAGACTTACAAAAGCGTGTGAAAACCATAATCCTGCAGTACAATGCAGGAGATCGTTCTCTCATGGACACGATGGAGGGACTTGCATTTGCGTTCATGTTTTTTAGGCCAACTAGGCATGTTTTACAATGGAGAGACACCAAACGACGCATAGTGATTTTAGTGATTTTAATGGACACCATGGGTTTTAGATGATTTATCATTAAAGTTCAACCTGTTTCAAAAAAAATGTGTTTAGCTAGTTTATGTGTTTAGCTAGTTCTCTCTCTCTCTCTCTCTCTCTCTCTCTCTCTCTCTCTCTCTCTCTCTCTCTCTCTCTCTCTCTAATCGTTTGGCGCTGAAATGTACGGCGCTGAAATGTACGGCGCTGAAAACTCGCCACGCTGAAATGGTGGCGCTGAAGTGTCATGGAATCCTGCAGCATCCGCTTCTTTGCTTTTGAGAGCTTAGCATCTTGAAATTGACTTGGCTCGTTCCAGGCTGATTGTATCAAGGCTAAAGGGTAACCTCTGGCAGTGAAAAAAATTGCCATGGTTGTTGCCTCTTTCACAAAAGTCCTGTCTGAGCTACAGAGTCTGCGCAACCTCAGGAACTGGGAAAAAGGGATGCTGTCTTTCGATGCAGGTGGGTGGCTGGATGAGAAGAGAAGGTACGAATGAGAATCTGTTGGTTTATAATGTACTGTGGTATGGAGGGATCGTGAGTCTTTCTGGATGTTAATAAGTATGTCGAGAAAAGCAAGGGACGAGTCAGAAATTTCATAGGTAAACTTGATGGATGGATGGATGGATGGAAGTTGTTCGCTAACTGAATGAAGTCAAGAAGTTCTTGCTTAGGGAGCGTGAATATGCCAAAGCAACCATCGATGAATCTTATAAAGACTTCTGGTAAGTGTCCAGGAAATTGGGAGAAGATCCGGGATTCAACGTAGCCCATGAACAGGCAAGCATAAGATGGACCCATTCGTGTCCCCATTGCAACTCCCTTTGTCTGTTGATAAAATTCATCGCCGAACTCAAAAGTGTTGAGGGTCAAGACAAGCTCTGTCAAGCGTAAAATAGTAGTTGTGTCAACTTTCAAGGAACTCTGGGTCATGAAGTGTTTCACAGCAGACAGTCCATCTTGATGCGGGATGTTAGTGTATAGTGAAGTAACATCTATAGTAAAAAGAAAAAACGGTATTCAGTGTCTTGTGGGAAGAAGTATTTGTTCAGGATTTGTAGAGCGTGACTGGTATCTTTCACATATGTTGGCAAGGATTGGACAAGAGGCTGAAACAACTGGTCAAAGAACTGGAAGACTTGAGCTGTAGGGCATGAGCAGGCTGAGACAATAGGTCTGCCTGGGTTATCTGGTTTATGAATCTTTGGCAGTAGATATAGAATTTAGATGTACGGGGTTCTTTAATGATGGCTCTTATGGTTTCCGTGGGTAGAGTGTCTTTGGAGACTAGTTCTTTGATAGTTTTCCTCACTAGTGCGTTGTCTTGCTTAACTGTAGAGGTTTTAATGGGAGTGTAGTTTGTTGGGTCACAGAGTTGATGTCTGGCTTCTTTTCGTAAAGGTCTTTATGCCAAACCACCACAGCTCCTCCCTTGTCTGCTCGTTTTATGACAATGTCTGTTCTCTGCTTCAGTTCACTTAATGCTTGTTGTTCAGCCTGAGAAAGAAGAAACTGGTTCGCAAGAAAAGTTGCCTACAACGTGGAAGAACAGGGAGGATGAAAATGACCCTTATTTCGTCAAAGCCATCAACTTTTGTGAAGATCTACCAAGCAATACTTCTCAGTCAATTCTGGACATTACCTTCTGATTCAAATTCGACACAGAGTGCATTCCAGCTCTACTAACATACCAGCAGATGATAAATAGATTTATCAGCTCGATGTCGTTGCAGAGACACACTTGAACCACACCTATCTACTTAGTTTTCTTACAAACTTACTAAGGCTTTTCCATATTGTTAAGACGCCATTTCAAGCCCAATTTCGTCAACAGGCCATTCTTGGGCTGCTGGTTTCTGTGTCAAGAGGGGAAAAATAGTCCCGTCAAATCAACCATTCCATCCCAGTAATCAAAATAAAACTTGGAAGTGGGTGTGAAATATGTGACTGTACGCCTGAAAGAAATGGCACATTTATGTTTCATCCTGTTCTCCATACATGACACGCAAGTACTGCATTTGCCTATAGCTTTTGTTTTTAGACGCCCGAAGAATAATGAATACATTGACTGGAACTTCCATTATTCTCATTTCTGACGCCGCCCTCTATACCTTGGTATCATGGGGGCGGGGAATCAATTTTCATTTTCTCTCCAGATCCACACCTGCAGGGAGTTGGTGTCAAATTCTGCTATGCCAGCAAGTTCTAAAGTACAGTCATTAGGCAGACGTGTGCTCATTTCCTACAGAAGGTGTGGGATACGATTAGTCATGCCGGATCCTTAGCTAAGCAATCATTGCTTTCAGGAGGGGTATGATGATATAATGTACGTTATTTAAGAGCAGCACTGCAGAACACCATCGCGGAGATTCAGCAGCAATGAAATATCTCCACTGTATTGCTTACCTTATGATGACTTGACACTGTAGCTTATCTAGAACCCCTGAGTCCAGGTCTACGACAGAACGAAGCTGAAAGGGGTTGTTTATGGGGGAACCATTATGCCAAAAATGAGCACTATAGGAGTAATGGTATCGTGAGGCCGTAGAGGGCTAAGAAATCCACGACAAATGCTCTGCCCAGATTTTAGCGCTTATTTCATCTCCTGAGCAATGATCTAAAGATCATTCATACATCTGAAACGAAATCCCCATTGCAAATGGCCTGTATTGCGAGTATCTCCCAACACAGGTACACATTATATTCAAGTTCACTTTGCTCAACAAGTAGAAAATACAGCAAGTGCGACTGGCTTGATAGATAGACTTACCATTTGAAGCACTCATTCATTCATTATCATTATGCCCATCGCTCCCGGTGGAGCATAGGCCATCGACGACCCTTCGCCATCGCACCCTGTTGTGTGCTGTTCTGGTCATTCCAGTCCAGTTGGTCCCTAGTTGCTTCAGCTCCGCCTCAGCGTCTCTTCCTCTTTCCCTGCGGGTTCCAGGTCAGGGGTTTGGCATGTGGTGCTGTATGCTGGCTTCCTGAGGGTGTGTCCGATCCAGCCCAACTTCCTTCGCAGTATCTGCTTGGCCACTGGTTCCTGTTCCGCACGCTCCCACAGATCTTCGTTTCGGATCTTGTCCTGCCATCGGATTTTGTAGATGTGCCTCAGACAGGTGTTGAAGAATGTCTGAATCTTTTGTTGCATCGTTTGTGTTATCCGCCATGTCTCGCATCCATAGAGCAGAATTGACTCCACATTGGAGTTGAAGATGTGGAGTTTGGTTCTTATGCTGATTCCTCCAGATGTCCAGATGTTCTGAGCATGACGAAAGCTGCTCTTGCCTTGCCGATTCTGGCTGTGACGTCTCGGTCCGTGCCTCCCTGTTGGTCAACCATGCTTCCCAGGTAGACGAAAGATTCCACCTCCCTGATGGGCTCTCCACTGACTGACTGATGTGTTGGCAGAGGTGTTCTTTTTCTTCCACTCGGTCTTCTTCCTGTTAATCTTGAGCCCTGTCCCGGCTGATGTGGTCTCCAAGCGAGTGGTCTTGTCCTGCATCTGACTGTGGCTATGTGACAGGAGCGGCAGGTCGTCAGCGAAGTCGAGGTCGTCGAGCTGCATCCAGAGTGTCCACTGTATACCGTTGTTCCTGCCTGTTGTAGTGGTCTTCATAATCCAGTCAATGACCAGAGGAAGAGGAACGGCGACAGCAGGCACCCATGCCGAACTCTGGTCTTCACCTCGAAACTTTCGGACAGCTGGCCGGCGTGGGCAATCCTGCAGTTCATGTCCTAATAGGTATACCGGATGAGGGAGATGATCTTCTCGGAGACTCCGAAATGCCTCAGCACCTTCCACAGCGTCTCCCTGTCCACACTGTCGAAGGCCTTCTCATAATCTATGAAGTTGATGTCGAGGGGGGAGTTCCACTCCAGCGACTGCTCCACAATGATGCGCAGCTGGCGATCTGGTCAGCACATGATTTGTTCCGCCAGAAGCCTGCCTGCTGGTCTCGGGGCTTGGGGTCGACAGCCTCCTTCATCCTCTCCAGTAGAGCCCTGTTGAGAACCTTGCCTGGCATTGACAGGAGCATGATCCCTCGGTAGTTGCTGCAGTCCCTGAGGTGTCCTTTGATAATGATTCCTTCTTTCCACTGGGCCGGTACATCCTCCTTCTTCCAGATCTTGCTGAAGAGGCTGTGTAGCATGTTAACAGCTGTCTCTATGTCTGCTTTGATGGGCTCTGCTGGTATTTCGTCCGGCTCTGCAACCTTCCCATTTTTCAGAGTCATGATGGCTTTCTTGATCTCTGCCTTTGAGGGTTTGTCGCAGCTGATGGGCAGTTCTGTCTCTGCGGGTGGGATGTCTGGTGGTGCGTCAGGGGCGGGGCGGTTCAGCAGCTCCCCGAAGTGTTCTGCCCATC
>JADBJO010003346.1:117500-122500 GCA_016801955.1 Conus betulinus | reverse complement strand
ACACACACACACACACACACACTCACTCACTCACACACACACACACACACACACACACACACACACACACACACACACACACACACACACACACACACACACACACACACACTCACACAGATAGATAGATGGATAGATAAATAAATAGACGGACAGACAGGTAGTTAGATGGATAGATAGACAGATAGATAGATAGACAGATAGATATATAGGTGGACAGATGGATTGATAGATATAGTGTGTGTGTGTGTGTGTGTGTGTGTGTGTGTGTGTGTGTGTGTGTGTGTGTGTGTGTGTGTGTTGTTCCTTTATATTCTTTCAAATAACACACTTCTGTATTAGTAGACTGCCCATGAGCATGGTCTAGGAGATCAGTCTCCAGCTAAGACTACTGAAGAACTCCTGTAACATGGTTTATCTCTGGAGCCGGATAATTCATTCCCATGGTGAAGCTGGGTGAGCTCAGAAGCAATCTTGCTGATATCCTGAAAATGTGTTCTGAAAAGAGAGCGATTCCTCAAACCCTGTTCATCACTCTTACTGGCGATAGCACAGACGGGACTTGGAAGGACATGTCCATAGTGCTAAGAGCTGACGACCTGCTTGGCTGGACACACACACACACCATCTGATCAGCTTGGCAGAGCGCGCCTGGCGGACCAGAAGCTAAGTGAACAAGAGGTCTGTCATTTCAACCAAAACAAGGCTGACATTACCAACTTGTTCTAGTCACTCTACCAAAGAGGAACCTAGTCTCTAGTTTAGTGTAGTGGGATCTCCCAGAGCCAGACACGCCGATCTGTCGAGGAAACGACACTCGATCGAAGGTCAACATTGGCTTCAGACATCAGTGCTCACGAAGGATCGACAAATGTTGGGGAAGACAAAACGTTGAAGCCGTGCAACACCTATGATAGACTTGTAATATTTCGGTTTATTAGAAATCCTTCCTCGTGCACCAACACTTTCCAATTAACAAATAAAATAGTGTAGAATGTTGGGGTTGTGAAGGTGAAAAGAGATCACTGGAGGAAGGTTTCACTGGAAAAAGGTTCATTGAAAAATGGGGGATGGAAGGGAGACTGTGGGAAGGAATGGAGAGAAGGAAGGAGATAGAATGGAGGATTAAGGGTGTAAAGGGTGAAAAACAAAAAGTGAGAAGTGGCGGGATGGTAGTGAAATCACACACACACACACACACACACACACACACACACACACACACACACACACACACACACACACACAGAGAGAGAGAGAGAGAGAGAGAGAGAGAGAGAGAGAGAGAGAGAGAGAAATGTTTTGTTCCATTTAGAAGAGAAACTCGTGGATCAAAGGTTATGTAATAGGGAGAAGTCTAGTTGCCTCCTATTTGTGCAGTTGTCGTAACTTTATCCACACAGAGGCAAATACTTGCAAAGGCGCTGCCTTTCACATTAATCTATCCATTATTTATCTGTCTTTAAATCAAATGCTCGACAAACATAGTAAAATATGAAGAGGACGATTTTTATTGAATTAGCTGATTTGCTGTTTTATCATTAGATAAGTTTCCTCCTCTGAAATTTCGAGGCATGCTTTTTTATGATGATTGATAAACTCGCACCCTGAGACAGAGACACTGATGTTGATTAATCAATATGTAAGCCGTGTGCTGAGACGTTCAGAATTATGGATTTTCGTCGTCAGATATCCACAGATGCTGACTGATTCATATGAGAAAGTCTCATCTTCAAACATCTATAAACTCGGAGGCTCATTTACCTAGGCAAGTCCCTCTCAAATATCCAGAGATAAAGATGTGAGATTTCATGCTTAGAGGAGGGTGTGTAGTGTGGTGACTTTCAATAATTAATTTGCAGATCAAATGCTTCATTGATTGATTCATTTCTACATTCACATAGTTAACCCCTCAAAATCAGTGAGGTGCAAAAACTAGCATCTAGAGTCATAATGGGACCAAGCAGTCAACCCCCATCCAAGACCCGAAACCAACAGGACAAGAAATCCCTCAATTAGATCTTTTTAAAGATTGAAAATGAGAAGTTTAAAAAGTGAGGCGGACAACTGAAAAGCAAGAGAGGAAAAACTACGTTCAGACCTGCATTTTGTTTAGCACTGGCTAGATCAGTGGAAGCCAGAACAAAATGTAGAGCAGAAATCCAGAACTTACAATCTGCACCTCTACAACATCGCAGAACTAGAAGCCCAGACTAAGAACTGGAATCAAGACCAAAATGAGATCTTTGCCACATATAAAAAACAAAAGCCAAAGCAGACATCGTTCGCAGTGTAGGTGACAGAACTAGAATTATATATATGAAGAACCAAGAAGCTAAGTTATTAACATCCGAGTAAAACTGCGGGAGATGTGTTGTGCGTCTGCATGTGTGTGTGTGTTTGTGGGGGGGAGGAGGAGATCGATTCCTTGTTATAGTCGAAGATCTGACAAAACAAATTAATTATTAACTTCAGAGTATCGTCAGACCTTCAAATGAAAATAGACAGTGCTGGGCAAAGATGGGGAGTATTCTTACAAATTCTCACAATGATCAGATCTATCAAATCAAAATGAAGTCTTAATCTTCAACGGCAAATGGAGACATGGCGCTTCATGACAAAATTAGTTTATCTGCTAAAATGCTATACGCTGTAAAGGCTTACCGTTGATATGTATAAAGGAACACTTTGAGAATTTAACGAGTTTTTTTTTTCTTCTGTCATAACATATAACGTAGGAGAAAAACATTTGTAGAAGAGCCATCAACTTTCGGAGTGTGACATCACATGAAATCAGGCAAGAGAAAGATTGCTGACGATGTAGTGGTGTGTCAGTGTTTCGAAATCCTTAGCATGCGTGTGTGTGTGCGTGCGTACGTGTGTGTGTGTGTGTGTGTGTGTGTGTGTGTGTTATGTGTTTGTGTTGATTGTAGGTAATGAGTGCCAAAGGAACGAGAGGTGTGCGCGTCAAGTGCAAAAGCATCTTATGCGACATTTGTCGTTCCCTTACTTTTTTGTCTCCCTTCTTTGTATGTGCTGGATGGCACGAGTGCGAAGACTGGGAGAGGGGAGGATGCTGTATGTGTGTGTGTGTGTGTGTGTGTGTGTGTGTGTGTGTGTGTGTGTGTGTGTGTGTGTGTGTGTGTGACAGCGAAGTACTTTATTCTTTCACTTCACTTTAGTAATGAAATGTTTTCCGTTCGGATTCTTCCATCTATTGTTACATTTACAGAGTCAGTGATAAAATAGTGGATGCAGACTTGTACAATGCTTGCCTTTCTTTTATAATGAGTGATCACAGTGCTTTAAACACTGTCTACAAAAAACGTCAGTGAGTTGCGAGGCAATTGAAAGCGTTAGAGTCTCTAAGATTTTGTTACAAGATGATAAACACCGTGCTTTTTACCAAAAAAATATAAGTTCCACAATTTGTTTTTCTTTTAAGAGTAACATGGTGATTTATTATGTAGGTTGTAGGATATGAAACCAAAAAATGGTACATCTACCCTGCTTTGCATTAATTTTTTCACTCAAGGTTCACAACGCTCTAAGAGTTGAAAATGGGCGTTTTATCATTTTGTATGTGAAAATGCTTAAAATACACATCATTTTGGCTTTGTGTGTGGACCATACATGAGTGAGAACATCTCTCAGGTTGCTTAAGTTATAGGAAAAAATGTGGCTAGCTTTGCTGCTGTCAAGTACGCACCTCTCTATTACAGACGAATTAAGAAAGACAAAACATTAGCTTTAAAAAGGAACAGAGATGACTTTGAGCAGCTCATGCACTTGTCTGAAGAGAGTAAGGGGGAACGTAAATGGTGGATGTCAATGTGGCTGATACAGTGAAATGACATTTGCAGTAACTGAACCAGATATACTTGTCACCACCGATGCTAGTGGCACAGGTCGGGGGTGTGAGTGTGAAGGTACAGCTTCAGGCAGACATTGGTTGCTGCATGAAAGGATCTTTCAAATTAATTGGGGCCGGAATAGCTCAGTTGGTACAGCATCGGACTCGTAATCTTGGGTTTGCGGGTTCGCATCTCCTCCGGGCCGTTTCAGTACAGGGGGATTTTTCCCTCGGAGTTAATATTGGTTCTGACTCCATTTCCCACACAGTCCTTCGAATGAGGCTATAAACCGAGGTTGCGTGTGAAGCACACACACACATCTTGTACACACGTAAAATCCCATTACCAACTTTCGGAAGAGAAAAGGCCAGTTTGGCCGTTGGTATGGATGACACGTTACACATAGCATGCACCTTCCCCGAAGTTACAGTATGGCTGCCTTAATGGCAGGATGGGGAAAAAAAAAAGGTCATACACACAAAAGTGTCAGATAATCAACAGGATGATGATTATGGACACTAAAAGAAAGAAGAAGAATTATTTAGAACTGAAAGCTGTTTTACTTGCTTTGCAGTCATTTCAGGGAAAGCTGGAAAACAAACATGTCCGGATAATGATAGGCAATACAACAGCAGTCAGCTGTATCCATGCTTGTAGTGACATCACATTTACAATTTGGTCGTGGTGCATTTCTAAGAAAATCTGGATCAGTGCAGCGCACATTCCAGGAAAGCAGAACAGCACAGCTGACAAGGAGTCCAGACGTCAAAAAACTGATGCAGGGTGGAAACTTGATGAGCAGGCTCTGACGTCTGCCTTCCAACAGCTCAGGGCTTCTCCAGATATTGACCTCTTTGCTTCCAGGTTGAACGTTCAAATGCGGCGATACATTTGATACAAGCCGGATTCAGAAGCTGAAGCAATTTTTCCCAATCTGTACTGAACACATTTGTAGACAAAGAGAAGTAACTCACATTATGAGCTGATTGCCTTTCAGAGCTTGACGTGTTAAAGGAATAACGTGCGATCCCCGACGCTAAAATATCCATAAATATACGTCTGATCTATCAGCAGACGAGGAATAGTTTGAAAATTAAACGAGACTTATCTGAGAGTTGAAGTTTAATGGAGATTATTTTGAGGATG
>JADBJO010003346.1:112500-115000 GCA_016801955.1 Conus betulinus | reverse complement strand
ATCTTGTCTGTGCGGATGAGCGTGTGAATGTGTGTGTGCGTGCGTGCGTGCGTAAGCGTGTGTGTGTGGGTGGGTGGGGAAGGGCGGGTCTGCGCTGTGCATCGTGAGCTTAAAGCTGTGCAAAATGTGACTTGATCTCCTTGTCTGGACCCGTTGTTAGGACTGTGCACGTCTACACTGTGAGACAGAAATCAGTGTATCACTCGCTGAGCCGTGTAATGGCTTCTGTCGAAAGTCCCCTCATTCCCCTGGGTACTACACCTCTTCTCCACGCACCATGCCTTGTCAGGGTCTCCCGTGACAGGTGCCTTGACAGGCTGACAGTCCTTCGAGTCTGACCTTCCCTCCGGACCTACCCCGCTCAAGGCTGACAGGGATGGGGGCCTGCTGGACCTTGCCGTGGTGTGGACCTGCCGGGGCGTGGTGTGCTCACACTCCAAAGTCTTACACAGGTGGCATTCAGTATGAGTAGGCACCACGATTTCCAGTTTCTGGGGCAGCTGAGGCACCAGTGCACTTGGTTGCGCTGGTGGCTGTCCCATGTCGCTGTCTCTCCCGTGCTTCCCGTGCTTCTTACCTCCCCGTGACCTGTGCAGGCGACGCATGATGTCCCGGTGAACACCGCAGCCCAGGTACTGAAAGCGAAAGGGGTCATCCAAGGCAGGCCAGGAAGGGATTACTGTAAACTTGGGGGGCCACGACTCCCGACTGGTGCGTGCTCTGTGGTGTGGAGTTATAGGGGACAGGGCAGATGACTCTCTGCTGATCGCTCCTTTATATTTAGCACTGATGGGGGACAGAGGCCTGGCTCTTGATGACCAGCTCCGAGTCAGACGATAGTGCGTAACCAATGTGTCCGTGGTGGACGGTCGTTGAGCACGTGCAGAGAAAGTGGCGGTGTCAGACTCGGGGGTCTCTGTGGTGCAGAAGTCAGAATCAGTTGACAAACTACTGAAGCGGTCAAATACGTACTCAAACTGTTCGCTGTCCACACGATCGGCGTCGTCAAAGTGCTAATGGATTCTGTGTTGCAGCGCCCTGCCAATCCTGAAGAAGGGGGCATGCCATCAGACGTCAGGAACCTGGAGGAGGTGTCCGTGGACTCTATCAACTCCTGACTACGGGCAGGCAGACTACCTCCAAACGTTTTGAGGTTCCAGGCGGCCGCCGAAGACCGTGACTTGAAGCTCTGGGGGAAGAACATGCGGCGCAACGTCTGCCTGGCATCCTGGACGGTGGCTAGTGCTCCGGATCCGGAGTTCTGTCGCTGGAACTGGATGTGAAGCAGAGGCAGGGGCACCACATTCTGGGCGGGATGTCGGACCGGGGACGTTCCGTTGACAGGGGGCCCTTTGTCTGGAAGGATGCGTGGGGCCAACAGCCGTAGTTTGCTCTTCATGTCCTTCAGCTTGGTGGCCTGTCTGTCGACTTGTGGACCTACCAAAGCCAACAGATAAAGCAAGACACACACTTGCTAATCTTTTCTGCTCCAAAGACTTTCCTAAACAAATTACAAAGTTTAGATAGCAAAGCCATTAAACTGGCTTTAGGTGTCCCTCTTCCTTCGAGCACGACAAAATCGTATAGAATGGCTAGTGTTTTACCTCTTGATAAAATGAAAAGGTTGACATCAGCAGAGTAGGTAGTAAGAGCAAACACCGTTGAAAACTCACTTCGAGCAGAGATAAACATAAGATCTGATATTGATTATTCAACGGAAGCAAAAAATACAAATACGTTACAGACTGTAGCACATTGTCTCTCAGTTATTTGAAGACTCCAATGTCACCCCCCCAAAAGAGAGTTGCCTCCATGATGAATGTCACGCCTAAAAGGTAGTTTTGACTTTGATTACACAGGTATACAAAGGTGACAATCCAAATATTTTAAGTACAACAGTTAGAACATTATGTATCTGAAACTTATTGTAATCATCTTAAGGTTTAGTCTGACGGTTTTGTGCGAGAAGATCGTCATGCGGGCTCTGGCTTTGTTATTAGAAACTCTTCAGAACTTCTTTAGAAGTTGAAACGTTTATATCATCTTGGCACATGCATTTTAATATTGAAGCAAAATTAATAGCTATTCTTATGACTATCATATTTGATTAATCCGCCACTAAATCTGTTAAATGTTCTTTTTCGTTTAGATTCTAAATTAGTCGTGCAATCCCTTGCTTCATCATTTAATTGCAAGAATAATGTTATCTTTGAAATGGAATATTTAATTCATTGCATTCAAATGAAAGGGCACAATGTTAACTTTTGTTGGTACCATCCCATTGTGGAATTTATTACAATGAATATGTTGACCATCTCGCAAAATATGGGGTGAGACACACTCTGACTGCTACTGAACTGCCTTGCAGTTTATCTAAAGTAAGAATGTGTAACATAATAGAAAATTAAACAATTCTCTTCTGGGACAAAGTATTTTTCATTATTGAATACTCCATGTGCAAGTAGATCAATTGTTACCTCGTCGTTCAGACTTTTGTTAA
>JADBJO010003346.1:105000-107500 GCA_016801955.1 Conus betulinus | reverse complement strand
CGACAGGGAGCTTTCTTTTCTTTTTCTTTTTTTTTTTCCCTTCACACGAAGACTTGGCAGCTTATAGCCCTCGGGGTCTTAAAGACGCGTAATAACACGACAGCGGTCCCTCTACAACAGGCAATTACCGGCTTCACAGAGGCCAAACTCTCCGGCGTGAATTAATCACGATGACCCGGTAGTTCTCATGAGTGTCAAAGCTGTCTCACTAAAGAACCGAGCACGTCATGTCATCGGCGGAATTCAGACGCATGGATCTGAAATTGGGAAGGTCTGTGATGTAAAATTGTAACAAACAGAGCTGTATTAAAGCATTTTTCACACGTGACACGTGAATGGACAGTTGTGATCAGTAAGTCGGTTTCAAATCAGGAATATCTCATTTAAAATGTAATGAAGTGGTTGAAAACAAACGACAAGCGCTGCAAAATTCGTGTGTGTGTGTGTGTGTGTGTGTGTGTGTGTGTGTGTGTGTGTGTGTGTGTGTGTGTGTGTGTGCACGCGCGCGCGCGCGCAGTGTGTGTGTGTGTGTGTATGAGTGGGTGTGGGTGTGTATTATAAGAGAGAGAGAGAGAGAGAGAGACAGAGACAGAGTGTGTGTGTGTGTGTGTGTGTGTGTGTGTGTGTGTGTGTGTGTGTGTGTGTGTGTGTGTGTGTGTGTCTTAAGGGAGAGTGTGTATGTGCGTTGTGTGCGTGCAAGTGTGTCTGGAGGGGAGTCGGGCGAAAGGATGGAAAAGAGGAAGATTAGTGAGACAGAGAGAGAGGGAGAGTAAGTGAGAGAGAGAGAGAGAGAGGTGACATACAGAGAGACCTGCTTGAAAAGAGAGAGAGAGAGAGAGAGAGAGAGAGAGAGAGAGAGAGAGAGAGAGAGAGAGAGAGAGAGAGAGAGAGAGAGAGAGAGAGAGAGAGAGAGAGAGAGAGAGAGAGAGAGAGAGAGAGAGACTTTTTCAGTGATATCATAGACTACTCTGTACCTAGTCGTTGTCGTTGAATTTTGGACATAGTTCCCAAAAAGCTTCAAACTGTCCTGATCACAAAAAAACTGTTGTTAATTAAATTAATGACTGTTTCAAAATCTATGAGTATAACATGAAATTTATAATTCAAGGAAGCCACAGCGCGCGAGAGAGAGGAGGGTATAGGAGTAGGTGAGTGGATGGAAAAGGGGGACTTACAGAGAGAGAGGGGGGAGGAGAGAGAGAGAGAGAGAGAGAGAGAGAGAGAGAGAGAGTGGGGGGGGTAGGGGAGGTGGAGAGTGGCTCTTGAATATGAAATAATAGAATCTAGTTTCATAGAAGAACAGTGACGCAAAAAAAATTTAGATAGAGTACATAATACAATATACTACACATATAAAACAGCAACATTTCGTCAGCAAAAAGTAAAAAAAAAATATGTCTAAATGCCATTACCTGGTTTTCTGTTAGAACGAGTTTGCAGCCATGAGAACCGTAGCTTACTGAAGATGAAACATGAACACACAAATAGTCGTTCCCAGCAGCAGAACAATTGTTAATACCGTCGACTACAGACAGAAGAGCGACAGTCCTAGGCTCTCGATTGTTTTTAAGGTGCGGCCACCACCAGTATCACACACACACCCACCACCACCACACCACCACCACCACAGCTCAAATCCCTCAGTAAGATCGATACTCACAGCTTAGTCCGTTTGAAAAGAAAAAACGGCGAAGGCGATAGTGTGGACTGATTCCAAATCTTGTTTTTAATACAAATCTCTCTCTCTCTCTCTCTCTCTCTCTCTCTCTCTCTCTCTCTCACACACACACACACACACACACACACACACACACACACACACACGCGCGCGCGCGCGCGCGCGCGCGCGCGCGAGCGCGCATGTTCACACACACACACACACTCACACCACACCCACGCACGCGTGCCTGTTCAGCCCTTTATTTCAGTACATTGCGAGGTTAATCATGTCTGTGCAATACCCCGATCCTGTATGCAACAAAGACAATGGAAATAGTGATGGACTCTTACGGTCTTTGAAAGGAAATCATTTCCTCTTCAAGGTTTGTAAACTAAACAAAACAGACAAAGAAATTTGTTTTTAATATTATGCTTCACTGGTGAGGTATGCATGCCTTTAGCGATGAGTGTTTTGGCGGGCATTTATTTCATACTCTAGTTTCATGGGCAAGATGGTGACTGGATTGGGAAAGTACATGAAATCACCATTGATGATAATGTGGTCGTGTTGTGGAATAGCCTTTGGAATAGTCTGTCATGTAACCATCGGTTCCATTTTCGATATTGCTGGAGTAATCTAAGGACACCTAGGGGAGTTGTCATTAACATTGCTGTTGTTGTTGTAGGGTTGTATATGTGGGAAGATGAGGAAAGTACTCTCAGAGCATTGTGACCAACCAAAGTTTACCTTTCTCAGGAAATGCCAGTGATTCAAGCGATGCGAAGTGTTTCCTTTTTTTTTTGTTAGAGCAGAGAACATTTTTTTTTTAGTCTTGCATTT
>JADBJO010003346.1:50000-100000 GCA_016801955.1 Conus betulinus | reverse complement strand
GTTGTCTTTTCAAATTCGTGTTCTGACTAGTCTCTGATTCAAAATAGGAGGGCAGTTTTTACAAACAATACTCATAGTGATACTCCACTGCATTGTGTTTGAAATGTTTGCGTATCCTCCAAGTAAATTTACCCTCATTCTTGAGGGTAAATTCATTTTGTCAACAGTTCTACCAAAACTGGATTACTCTAAGAGAGGGAGGGAGGAAGACAGACAGACAGACAGAGAAAGAAAGACAGACAGACAGATAGAGTTTCCATTATACGAAATCATGACGGAATACAACATTTTAATATGTCAAAAACACAGACTCCGTAGATTTGCAATCGTAACACATTTAATGAAGACTATGCATGATATGACAATGTCTTTGGAAAGCGTTTAGAAGCAACTTTCTTTTTGTGTTGCAATCATAACACTTTTAATGAAGACTACGCATGATATGACAATGTCTTTGGAAAGCGTTTAGAAGCAACTTTCTTTTTGTGTTGCAATCATAACACTTTTAATGAAGACTACGCAGGAAATGACAAGTCCTTGGAAGGCGTGTAGAAGCAACTTTCTTACTGTGTTTAAAACAATCTGATTGATCGACGGCCAACTTGGCTACCGCTGGTCTGAAAAAAAAATCGACATACGATTAAACTTTTGCATTCGATGTTTATTTAAACTATCTGTAAAACATACATATTCTATATACATGACCTTTTTAAACATATCATTATAGTAGCTAGTTTATAATCTTTTTGTATGCAACAAGAGAAAAGTGGGCAAGTAAGAAAGAGATGGGGAGGGGGGAGGGGGACTGGCGTGTATGTGTGTGTGTGTGTGTGTGTGTGTGTGTGTGTGTGTGTGTGTGTGTGTGTGTGTGTGTGAACTCTCTCTCTTTCTGTGTGTGTGTGTGTGTGTGTGTGTGTGTGTGTGTGTGTGTGTGTATGTGTGTGTGTGTGTGTGTGTGTGTGTGTGTGTGTGTGTGTGTGTGTGTGTGTGTGAAGACAAAAAAGAGAAAGAGACAGAGACATAGTCTAGACATCAAACTGCTAACGTTTCCTTTAAGGAAAGTCATTATACAATGACAGATGTAGACAGACAAACAGGCATACAGAGAAACAAGCGGATACGAAACAGGGAGAGGGGATGGAGAGGGATGAAAGGGTAAGTATGCGAAAATAGAGAGGGAGGGAGGGAGAGAGACAGAGAGAGAGAGAGAGAGAGAGAGAGAGAGAGAGAGAGAGAGAGAGAGAGAGAGAGAGAGAGAGAGAGAAAGACAGACAGACAGACAGACAGACAGACAGACAGAGAGAGTCAGACATTCAGACAGTCAGACATGCAGGCAGAAAGGCAGACAGACACCGAAGCAGGCACACAGGCAATAGATGAGACAGGCAGAGGGATGAAGGGTAAGTATGGATGACACGTTACACATAGCATGCACCCTGCGTGAGATATGGAAAGAATGAAGGAAATAAGAAAATGGAGTGAACGATATTGAACGATACTGACTGGATGTCACGGGAAACGACTGAATGAAGCGCCAGCTGGCAGCTCTTCAGTCGGCACTACCCAGGTAGGCAGCCCGTTGTGTAAACGAGTGTGGATTGTAAAGCGCTTAGAGCTTGGTCTCTAGCCGAGAATAGGCGCTATATAAGTATTCATTATTATTATTATTATTATTAAGTATGTTAAGGTATCATAAAATCATAAAGAAAGAAGAGAAGACATCAGTAGTTTGAAAAAAAAGAAAAGAAAATGGACTCTCTGCGAAGAGAGAGAGAGAGAGAGAGAGAGAGAGAGAGAGAGAGAGAGAGAGAGAGAGAGAGAGAGAGAGAGGAGAGGCAGACAGGCAGACAGACAGATGCACAGACGCATAGAATTGCTTTATGTCCGTTTAATTTGTGTGGTTAGAAAGTTACACTTATTGACTTTATACGAAACATAAAGCATGGAAGACAATGCTTTGGATTATTGTCCTTTTTGCGAATGAAATCTCTCTCTCTCTCTCTCTCTCTCTCTCTCTCTCTCTCTCTCTCTCTCTCTCTCTCTCTCTCTCTCTCTAATTTGCTATTTATTTTTTGTTCTTTTTACCCCGGAGCTGGGAGGAAAAATGCAGTGATGTTTGCTTATCTCATTACTTTTGTAAGATAGACATTTCCTTTCGTTTTGTTTCGTTTCGTCCCCTCCCCTACCTCTCTCTCTCCCTCCCTCCCTCTCTCTCTCTCTCTCTCTCTGGTGAGTGCTTGCATGTGTGACTTTGTGCGAGTGTGCAAACATTTATAATTATGCATGTAAGGCTTTACGTTTGCACGTGTATGCACAGATGTGTATATGTGGCGGTGAGGGGGATGGAGGGGGCGGGATCTGTATATTTCAATTTGGCTAAATATATGATTATGAAAAAGATAATGCTATGATCTGTTTACTTCTTTGTCAAGTCATTGTAGGTTTGTGTTACGTAATAATACTCACGGCTAATATTTCAAACGCTATATCAGATTGATAACTGAAAACCATCTCTGTTTTGGGTTTGATTCTTGTTTTCTAACGCGGAGTTTCTTGCTGCTTATCTTCCCCGCTCCAAAAGACAGCCAATGATTACTTTTACGTGTATTTTGATTTATTGAAATAAAATGTAATTCATTCATATGTTCTCTCTCTCTCTCTCTCTCTCTCTCTCTCTCTCTCTCTCTCTCTCTCTCTCTCTCTCTCTGTTTTTTAGGCGTTGTATACATTTTCACCCTCTCCTCTACTTCTTCCCGTCTGTCAGTATGAAAATTTCATATCTTTGTTTGTCACTCCCACCCTCCCGGTTCTCAAAAGGCAGTCTAGCCCCAGACGCCATTGAAGTGCCAGCCAGCCAGCCAGCCAGCCAGCCAGACAGACAGACACTTACGCTGTTGGCAGGAAGCACAGGACGCGACAGGGCAGGAAGCAGAGGACAGCCAGGAGGCGTATTGAGCACGTCAAGATCTTCAATGCCCGCATGGTAAGCCGTGAAGAAGTAGGTGATTTCCGTATCCGCTGCATCGTATGGGAAAGTTAAGAAATGAAGATAAGTTTATGAGCAACTATGTCCATGAATGTTCCTAGTGCATAAACAATAATGTCGTAATCTATAGCAGTTCCTTTTTTTTCTTTTTTTTTTTTTCAGCCCACCCTCCTTCCTTCCTTTTTCTTCCTTCCTTTCCATACAGCATTTCATGTTGTAAGTTTACTCGTTCAGAGAGAGAGAGAGAGAGAGAGAGAGAGAGAGAGAGAGGAGAGAGAGAGAGAGAGAGAGAGAGAATGTTGCTTATAGCCCAGCCGACCGCAAAGGGCCATATCAGGGCTGTCACCACATTGAAGCCAACTCAATTCATTAAGAAAAAATTATCCACACAACTCTCTAAAACACACCCCTTATAAAAACACACCAGAAATGTCGTTAGTCATCTTTCTTCCATAACAAAAAAAAAAAAAAAAAAGAAGACATGCTTGTGAAAATTCGTCCACATAGCTAAAATCTGATTAGCTGCGGACGCTTACGACTGAAGTAGCACGTATGCCCCCTCTCTTTCTTTCGCTCAGTCTCTGTTTGTCTGTCTGTCTGTCTCTGTCTCTGTTTGTCTGTATCTCTCTCTCTCACTCTCTCTCTCTCTAAATAGATAGATAGATAGATAGATAGATAGATGGATGGATGGATGGATGGATGGATGGATAGATAGATGTTTCGTTGCGAGAAAACCACATACATGTTTGATAGCTTTAAACCCCACCAACAAATGTAACAAGGAGAATTCTGTTTAGTAGCAACAGTTGGCCCTAACATCTGCAGCAGCAGTACAAGTCATATCAGTAATTGCAGTTCAGCAGAAGCGGTGGTGAAAGAAGCAGCGGCTGCTGTGCGCTAGTAATAGGATCATCATAAGCAACAGCGGCAATAGCCAAGATACGTCACCACCAGCAAGGAAGTAGTAGTGTAAAAGTAGCAGCAGTAGATCTTTCTACTTCTGTGTGTCTCTATGTACATGTGCGAGTGTGTGTGTGTGTGTGTGTGTGTGTGTGTGTGTGTGTGTGTGTGTGTGTGTGTGTGTGTGTGTGTGTGTGAACGCACGCGCGCGCACGAGCGCGTTTTCATTGCTTTTAGGAGAACTGAAGACAAATAAAGAAATAAGGTAACTTTAAACATATGCGTTTCTTATCTTATGGTAATCCCACATCTATGCACACCTAAAAATATTTGTTTGTCTGCTTACAAAGCGAATGGGAAATAACACATCTTTTCTCTTTCTTATAGAGTTTGCACTGATCAGCCTAATATTGTCTTCACAAATGCAATAAAAAAAAACCATGGCATTATTGTAATAAGTTGATAATGCCGTTTTCGTGTAATGTTATCTTTCGGACACTTACGTTTTAGATGATAATGGGCACAAATAACAGATACTCGCCCTTGTCTTTCAATATCATAAACTCTTCTGTTCTTAACCGGAAGTTTAAGATTACTACATGTTACAGATGGGTGAAAGGATAGATAGATAGATAGATAGATATAGATAGATAGATAGATAGATAGATAGATAGATAGATAGATAGATAGATTGATTGATTGATTGATTGATTGATTGATTGAGAGAGAGAGAGAGAGAGAGAGAGAGAGAGAGAGAGAGAGAGAGAGTCAGGCACAGCGATAGACAGACAGAGAGATAGATGGTTATAGATGTAAATGTGTGTGCTTGCGCGCGGGTGCGTGCATAGGTGCATTCATTCGTGCTTGTGTGCGTGTGTAATGAGGAAGTATGCGCACGTGCGTGCGTGCATGCCTGCGTATGTGTGTGCTTGAGTGTGTGCTGTGTGTGAGGAAGAGTGCTCTCATAGTTTTCACCTTGTTCGATGATTGCAACGAAAGCAGACATCACTCCGCACAGCTTCTCACCACCAATGTTCTTAACAGTCAAAACAAGAACTTAACCCCCGCCCCCCCTAAATCCCCGCCCCACCCTCCCACCCCCCATCCTCACTCCCCCACCAGCTCACATCGCACCTCTCCCCCCTTCCTCCCCCCCCCCCCCCCCCACCCACACACACACACACACCTACACACACCTCCTCTCTCCCACGTCGACAACAGACACTCACCTCCCCTTACGTCCCCGAAGATGGCCTGAGCGAAAGGCACGCAGTGTTCGTTCACACCGCCATCTTGACCTTCACTGTGGAGTTGGGCAACATGAACTGCCAGCTGTGGATGTCCAGTGCCTCTGTCCCATAGCCCACAGTGGCCGTGCCCAGGTAGATGGCGTCATCTGCAGGGAAGCATCACAGACGGAGGAGGAACTGATGACTGTCGGGATGCTCTTCTTCTGCATGGATATGATCTTCTTTTTTTTTTTTTCAAACCTTAAAAAAGGTGTTTGAAATAACTCCGCCAAAACATCATGGGCAAACGAATCACGAGACCAAACACGACGCGTTTCGACCTCTGAGGTCTTCTTCAGACAAGACGAACAACGCTCAGGACAACGAAAATGAAGAACGAGCGATCACTTACCTGGTCAAATTGGGCGCAAGACGGGCGTTGAAGAGAGATGTGAGGAGGAGGTGAGTGTCTGTTGTCGACGAGGGAGAGAGGAGGGGGGAGGGGAGAGAGAGAGAGAGGTGCGGAGGAGCTGGTAGGAAGCGGGGATGGGGATAGGGGAGGGATAGGATGTGAGTTTGTTTATCATAGGTGCTGTCTTTCATCAAGGGGCAGACAGATGAACAAGAATGCTCCCAGAAACCAAGTACGACAGCAACACCACGCATGTACATTAATACGCGCGCGCGCGCGGCACGTAAAAAAAGAGCACACACACATACTCATGCACGCACTCACGCCTGCACACACGCACGTGCGCGCGCGCGCGCACACACCACACACACACACACACACACACACACACACACAAACACACGCGCGCACGCACGCACGCACGCACGCACGCACGCACACGCGCGCGCACACACACTTTAACACACACACACACACACACACACACACACACACACACACACACACACACACACTCACACACACACTGGCCCGTGATGAAGAGAAGGTGAAGATCATACTATGTACATCAATCAAAAACAGAAAGAGACAAGCATTAATTAAGGAACAAAAAGCAAGACTGCCGCAAAACATACTCTGAGATTGCAATGTCCCTTAATTTGAAAACTAAGTACGTACAAGAAGAAATGCCGCACAATGTCAATCACAGATGAGGACATTGACAGACTAAACATAAACAAAGATGAGAGAGCGAGCGAGCGCGAGAGAGAGAGAGAGAGAGAGAGAGAGAGAGAGAGAGAGAGGGAGACAGACAGACAGACAGACAGGCAGGCAGACAGACAGAGACTGACAGATAGATAGACAGACAGACAGACGAGGAGGGACAAGTAGAGACAGACAATGACACTGACACTGACACTGAAATTTAATTAATTAAAATATAGGTTCGTGTCAAGGGGATAGCAAAATAAACATATCACTCATACAATCCGTGGTCCTACGCATATCGACACTAGAATTAAGGTAGGCAAATAATGAATTATTGAAAATTGATATTCCGTCTTCAGATTAGATACCTTTGTAAAGCTTTATCTCCCATGACACCCATCTTATCATCGGTCTGGGCTGAGTCGATCATTGAAACTTGACAGCTTGATAAATAATCAATAATCACGTTTCGGATATCAATAGGAACACGCATCAATAATCAAGCCTCAGCATTTTCGACCTTAAAAATAAGTGTCCATCAATATTCCGTCAATCATAATCAATCATCATCGATTACTAATCATACAGCGAAATGATCAATATTGACAATCAGTCATCATTTATCATTTGAATCGTTTATCCTCAACGTTCGTCAGTTCGACTTAATCGTTTATCCTCTTCCGTATCCTATCCTCAACCTTGCCATTCAAATGATACTTGATCAAGTAGAGACAGAGACAGACAGAAACAGAAAAAGATGGGGGCATGACTTTATGTGAGAGTGGCAGAGTGGGTACAACCGAAGCATGTCTCGTCTTGGGCAGACAATCAAGTGACGCTAAAGTCGAGAGACGGACAGACACACTGACCCGGCACACAGGGAGGGTACATCTGTTCCTCTTGTGTCATGTGTCTAGCATTGCAGACCCCGCCCTCTTCTCGCGAGTATGTGATCCTCTGCCAGACAAATGAGGGTAATTTCATTTAATTTTAAAGTCGTTACTAGAGTTTAATCCAAAGTCGTATAAGAAGTGACACATTGTAGACAAAAGAAACGATTATGGACAAGCAGTCGACAAGGTGAAATCAAAATAGATTATAGTCTCATACTGATAGGTTCAAAATATGCACGGATTAAGGCCTAAGCAGTTTCTCATCTGTCCTCGAAACCTGCAAGAGGGCTGAGACTTTCTATGTCGTGGCAAACAACATACCTAACACACTTCTTGGAATCTGACCTTTCTTTCTTCAGTTTTGAACAAGCCGGCGTCCAGGTCTGAGAGACCCTGAGATAATCCGCACCAAGAAGAACAAAACTTTCATCATATGCCTGATGTTGCATTCAGCGTTTTGGATGCTTTGGGGTGAAAGTGGCCAGTTAAACCCTCTGTTAACATTTTCATTAAGTAAAGGATATCTAAATGCTATTGGGCTAGACATACTGGACTTATGGAACAAGCCGACCAACATTCGTAAGGTAAACTTTGAACGACAACAATCCTAAAATGCAAGGAAGCTCTGTACCACTAAACCCCTTCCCGTCCCCCTCCCCCCCAAATCTGTCTTCTTTTCCCCGCCCCTGCCTCCATCCCCCGCAGGCCCAAACCTACCCCCCCCCCCCCCCCCCCCCCCCCCCCCCCCTCCCCTTCCTTCCCGTATGATCCTCTGACATTTGAACAGTTATCTAATCAGCTTTGACTATTCACTGATACATCATGGATGTCAAAACTAGGGATACGAGGAAAAAAAATAACGTATACATAAACAGAAAATCTGAAATCGGCCAATAAGACCAGAATGCTTGAGAAAAAAGGACAGATCTAAAGGTTGCAGACTTGATTACAGCAGACACAAAACACCCCATGGTATCCGTACAGGATTGGGGTTCACGTCACTCACACTGATGTAGTCGGCCAGGACATAGGTGGTCTTGAACGATCCGTCGGATTGCCGCAAGGAGTTGATGGAGCCTTGTCTGGCACGATAGAAATCGTAGGCCAGCTGGATGTTGCCCTGGAAGCATCAGAAACACAAGCTGTGACACTCCGGTTATATCGTCCACAGGCTGCACACCAACAATTAAAGCGCCAAGGCCTTGCTTAAGAAGTCGAGTATTTATAGCCTGGCGCAACTGGATTGTTTTGAGAATTCTTTTATTGTGTCTGAAAGTTGATTCTCCTCATTTTCTTTCCTATAGCCATCAAGGTACAAGTCAGGTGGTTCCAAGCAGACAGATTGAAATCAAAGGAATGGGATTCTTTTGGGCTCTTGAATCTGGCGCAAAGACAGGGTCGTGGGTGAGCGCAAAGGCCTGAAATGTGTATCAACTAAGGTAAAGGTCATGTAATTGAAGACTGTTCGTGATTTCATCGTTGAAGATCTCCCAAATCAAAGAATAATTGGTGGGGAGTTGTTCTTTTGTTCAAGTATCAGTTTGACATTAAATGCTGGCTCAAACTTGTGGTAGGCCTCAAAACGCTTACATGGATTATATAGTGTTTTAGTGGAAAATCCCATCCCTGGAAAGTGGAGGGAAAGGGAGTCAGCTTAACTGCACACTACCAGAACAACACATGAGCATTAGCTGCGGAAACGGATTTTTTTTTTTTTTTTTTTTTTTTTTTAATGACGGGCGCAAGGATGATGCGAACTGGTGACATTTGATAGCGAATTCAGTGCTCCACTAACCAAACTATCCAGGCACCCAAATGCGCATGCTAAATCATCAATTAACCTTCTGAAGAGGAAACAAAATGCCAGTAGCATTTAGTTGGCCATATCATCTTCGTTCTGTTTTGACGTGACATCATTCTCCCAGTTGTTTATTCATTTTTCTGTGTACCCTGATGAACGCTTGCGTGCAGGGTCATGTGAATGGAGTGGATGAATCTACTCACAGGAAAACCAGTGTGGCGCCCCATCTTGCGTTTTTTTTGGACGCGAATGGTACACCATAGAGATACTGCTACAAGTGTACCCGAAATACTTTGACATGAGCGGTATCCCAACACATGCATATATTGAGGATCGAGGATCGGTGACCGATGACCATTGAATAGACTGACATTCACACTCGACCAGTCAATGGAACTTCCTTGTTCTATTGCCTTGTGGATTGATTTTAGATCGTAGCATTTCCAGGATTCACCCATTTCCTTTGAGAGCTTGAAAGACTAGCACATGCCATGCACGCTGATTGAACGTCGATTTGCTTTTGATATGCTGAGAGTACTGAAGGCCAACATAGCTGGTTCTACATTGTTGTTGTGAATAACCAATGTTCAAGTGGATTGAGAGGGGTGCTTGTTTAGTATTTATGTTACCAGAGCGTCCCTTCTTTTGGATTCTCAGAGAGAGAGAGAGAGAGAGAGAGAGAGAGAGAGAGAGACATAGACACAGACAGAGAGGAGTGGGAAAACAAGAGAAGAGTGGGAGAGGAGAGAGGAGGGTCTGTACAAAAGATTAAAATAAAATATGACTTAAGGGTCTTGTACAAGTATTCACTTACAGACACGTAGAACACACTATAGCCTGGAGAGAGAGAGAGAGAGAGAGAGAGAGAGAGAGAGAGAGAGAGAGAGAGAGAGAGAGGAGAGAGAGAGAGAGAGACAGAGACAGAGACAGAGAGAGGCAGACAGACAGAAACAGAGAGGGACAAGGAGACAGAGACAGGGATGGAGAGAGGCAGAGAGAGACAGCGAGAGACAGAGAGACAGAGAGACAGAGAGGCACAGAGACAAAGAGACAAAGAGACAGACACAGAGACAGAGAGAGACAGACAGACAAAGACAGACAGACAGATAGACAGAGACACAGACAGACAGACAGACAGACGGACTGACGTAAAGACAAACAGACAGATATATGGACAGATAAAACAGACAATCAGGCAGACAGACAGACGGATATGGAAACAAAGGGAGACACAAACTGACACAGGCAGGCAGACACTGTCGACATCTAGTTCAACACCAACCCCCAGTCGTATGGGATGCCCTTGCTGCACCGTGGCCCCAACTTCCCCCAAAATGGCGGAGAACTGCTTGTCGAAGCAGCACTTTTTGGGCTCCACAGTGCCAGAGCCTGCAACCCCGCACGTCAGCGACACCACCCATCGCCATCATCATCAGCGTCATACACAACAACATACGCCAGGCTCGCAGCATTTTGTCCAGTTCCTCCTTTCTGTCGCTTTCTGTAACAAGGGAGGTGAAGAAAAGGCCAGGTGATTGACTTCAGTCAGGTAAAGACTGAACGCGGCAAAGATAGACTGACGTATAGCATATGGGAAAGGGGAAGGGAAGAAGAAGAAGAAGAAGAAGAAGAAGAACAAGAAGAAGAAGAAGAAGAAGAAGAAGAAGAAGAAGAAGAAGAAGAAGAAGAAGAAGAAGAAGAAGAAGAAGAAGAAGAGAGAGAAGAAGAAGAGAGAGAGAGAGAGAGAGAGAGAGAGAGAGAGAGAGAGAGAGACAGAGACAGAGACAGACAGACAGATAGACAGGCAGACTGAAAATGAGACAGAGAATGTGTTTCAACACACACATGCACGTTCACGCAAAGAGCAACGACCACCACTGACGAAAAATGAAATGCGACAAATTTCACCCACTGTTGAGAACAGTTAAAAAACAACAAGAACAAAAACAAATATGTACCTTTAAAAGGGCAATAAGAAACGAAAGCAATGAATGACGGGTGAAAGAAAGACAGGGAGAAGGAAACAAACACAAAGAAAGAGAGAGGGGGAGGGATGGAGAAGAAGAAGGAGAAGGAGGAGGAAGAGGAGAAGGAAGAAAATAAAGAGGAAAAAGAAAGAAAGAAAGAAAGAAAGAGAGAAAGAAAGAAAGAAGAAAAAAAAAAAAAAAAGAAAAGAAAGATAGAAAAGAAAGAAAGAAAAGAACGAAATAAAGAAAAGAAAGAAAGATACATAAAGAGACTCCAACCTCCCCCCCCCCCCCCCCCCCCCCCCCCCCCCCCTTAAAAATAATTTTTTAAAAAGTAGCCACAATAACTACATGTGACTGGACCGCTTTACTACAAACCTACGATTACCGTGAAGTTAGGAACACGTGCAGAACCCAATCTTCTCGGACAACGTTTATGATCAACAAGGTTAGGAGTAAATATATTTGTAGGAGGGGCCTGTGCCATTCCCGTGACCTTTGAAAGATATGTTAGTAAAGTCAGGGTCAACATATGACCTAATGTAGTGGTCAGCGATAAGGCAGACTACTGCGATTAGTCCTCTCTTCTCTCCTCTTCGGCTATAGCATCCGTCGTTTCTGCCCACACTGAAGCCGTTTCTATTACGAAGGAGATTCCTTGGACAGAGAAGCCCAAGAGCTCTCTTTATCTTCTTTTGGGGTAACAGACGTATGCCTTATCGTCGACTCTCTCTCCCTCTCTCTCTCTCTCTCTCTCTCTCTCTCTCTCTCTTATTATTATTATTATTATTATCATCATTTTTTTTCATTTCTATTCTATCTTCATGTGATGTTCCACTATGATTGCGTGACCGCTTTGTTGCTATAATTGCATGACCGCTTTGTCGGCTTCTTTGCTTTCTTACATTATTTCATTTCACTGCATGTTGTATTCCCTACTCAGTGCGAGGACTGTGTGTAAAAAAAGCGCGTCAATGCTTATCTATTATCCTCGTAAATAAAAAAAAAAAAATTGTCTTGTCTTGTCTTATCTTGTCTTGCTTGTCTTATCTTGTCTTGCCTGAGATTTCATTTTGAAGCAAAAAATGTGGATGAAATAGAAGACTAGGATGGCAGAACAAGGCTCTGAGTGGGAGGAATTGGAGGTCTGCGTTAATAAAATAAACGGTGTTTGCTGAAGCAAAAAATATCAAACCCTTCATTGGCAGCACATGGGGAACATCGAATGCTGTCATGTGAATGTAGGGCCTAATCATTTGTTCAGTTCATCTTTAGCTGACGACCATTCCCTGCTGGGCAAGGCTAGTTTGCAGAACCGGCTTGGTTCGCCTGATTTCATCCATGGTACTTAACAGAGAGCTACGCTCAACAGTATTCTCACCACCACGGCAGACAATTACTCTTCAACAGCTCCTAATGCATCCAGCAACGGGCAAATGTAGTAATACTGTAGCGTTGGTTTGATTCAAGGGAGAATACTCTTGCACGCAGTTTGTTAATGGACATGCGCAGAATCAAAATTCCTTCTTCCTGTCTCCAAATTTAAAGTCTGCTCCGGTGTTGATAAAATAATCGTCACTCGTCCACTCCCGCTCCGCCATCCTAACACTGCCTGGAATCATGTCAGTGTGTTTCCTGAATGACGGGCCGACGTTTTCTTGTTCAGATTTTGCAGCTCCCTATGAGTAAATGAGCGGAAACTGATTTCAAACCGCCAGCACATTCACATTTCATGAACCGACCAGACGGCCAGCGTGGACGAAAGGTTCAGATACTCTCGATTAGCACTGAAGTGTGCCAAAGACGAGGGTGAAATTCATTTCAGCTCTCAGTTATATGCCATGGAGCAACATGCAGACGGAATTTCAAAAGGCTATTTATCCGAGCGTTCAACAAAAAAAAAAAACCCTACATAAACAAAGTTTTAGAAACATTCGACAAAGAAAGGAAGACGACGATGAGAAAGGAAAAAATGGTTGAGGACATCGTGAGAAAGGTAAGGGAAGGTAATGTTGCTAATAGCCTAGCCGACTGCAAAGGGCTGTATCAGGGCTGTCACCGCGTTGAGAAGGGAAAAATGAATGTCAACATTATTTGAGACAAAAGATTGATGAGTATATCATGAGAATGGAAAGATGGATAAGAACAACATGGGACAGGAAAAGCGGATGATAATCATGCGAAAGAACAAATGGATGAGAATATCATGAGAAAGGAAACACTGTTGAGGACGTAATTGAAAGATGTGTGAGGAAGGGAAATTAGACACGGACGTTGTTAAAAGGAAAGATGCATGCGGGTATTAAGAGAAAGAAAAGACAGATAAGGACATAATGAGAAAAGACAGATGAATGAGGACATCGTGAGAACAAAAAGATAAATTAGGGATCATAAGAAAGGAAACATGGATGAAGACATCATGAGTAAGGAAAGATTGGTGATGACATCATGAGGAAATATTTTTTATATAGGACATCATGAACGATGAAACATTAATGAGGACATGAGCAAGAAAATGGATGAGGATATCATGAAGAAAAAAAAAAAAAAGAAAAACAGATGAGGAAATTATGAGAAAGAAAGAATGAATCAGGATATCATGAAAAAGAAAAATGATGGATCATAACATAAATGAGAATGGAAATGTGGATGACTTCATAATCAGGAAGCAAAAATGGATGAGGAATTCAAGAAAGGAGAGATAAATGATGATATCACGGGAATCGATAGATCGGTGAAGGCTTCATGTGAAATGAAATATCAATGAGAAGATATTCCATGAAAAAGAAAAAACCCGTTATGGGCCGTTACAGCCATTAGTAATGGATATAACAGTAAAATGACACATCGGGCATCATCTGTCACCCATAATGAACATACCTCCAAATTTTCAGGAAGATCGGCCAAATACTTTCTAAGACATTCCATAGAGAAAAAAAAACGTTATGGACCGTTATAGCCTTTAGTAATGGCTATAACGGTTAAATAAAAATCATCGGGCATGATCCGTGTCCCATAATGAAGATACCTGCAAAGTTGCAGAAAGATCGGCCAAGTACTTTGCGAGATATTGTATAAAGAAGGAAAACCGTTATGGGTCGTTATGGCCCTTAGTAACGGCTATAACGGTCAAATTACACATCAGGCATGATCTGTGACCAATAATGAACATACCTATAAATTTACAGAAAGATCGGCCAAGTACTTCCTGAGATATTCCATAAAAAAAAAGAAAAAACCGTTATGGGCCGTTGCAGCCGTTAATAACGGCTACAACGCTGAAATAACACATTGGGCATGATCCGTGACCCATAATGAATATACATACAAATTTTTTAGAAAGATCGGCCAAGTACTTTCTGAGATATTCCATAAAGAAAGAAAACCGTTATGGCCGTTAGTAACGGATATAATGGTAAAATAACACATCGGGCATCATCCCTGACTCATAATAAACATATCTACAAATTTTCAGAAAGATCAGTCCCAGTAGTTTTGTCTGGAGCGAGTGGAACACATTTTGACCACGGACGGACGGACGGACACACACACACACACACACACACACACACACACACACACACACACACACACACACATACACACACACACACACACACACACACACGCGCGCACGCACGCACGCACACATACACAGCATTTCTTCATTCCCATTGTAAAGTACTCCTGTGTTCTGTAAGAAACTGGGAGTACAAAAAGAAAACATCAAGTGCTTCGGTCTGACCCAGTTTCCTACTCATATTTATCTTGAACAGCCTTTCGCATCTCTCTACATTTTTAGAAGAGAAGAGCTGCGACTCCCAGATGCAGTCAAAACCTGCACTAGCTGAAATATTGCGGATGTGGTCAATCCACGATGAAACGACATGTTTGTTACATGGAGATTATAGATACAATTCAGACAAATATTCGGAATCCCTTGAGATCAATGCATACCAAGAGCGAAATATCCTGCTATGTTAACCAGAACAAGAACAAGATATAAACTAGTTTCCCCATTCAACATACAACTATTGTTCCTGTATATGATATGAAGAAATATTTCAAGAAAATCGTCTGAAAGCTGTCAGTGATTCTCAAATTGTCGTAACTGGACCAGATTTCACAACCGTTAGAGTAAAACAATAAATACTGTTGTTTTAGATAATTTTACAGCAATTTTCACAGATTAGACTTGAATAAAAACTGTAGTTTTATGTAATTCTACAACGATTTCCACAGGTGAGTCTCGACATCTTGGGCAGACTGAATCAAAGCAAGCATTTTTGTGCTCTCTCTCTCTCTCTCTCTCTCTCTCTCTCTCCCCCCCCCCCCCCCCCCCCCCCCCCCCCCCCCCCCCCCCCCCCCCCCCCCCCCCCCCCCCCCCCCCCCCCCCCCCTTTCTATTTTTAGAAAAGTCAAGTCTAAGGTATCTGAAAGAACTAACAGTTTCAAATGTCTTGTTAACCATTAGTAAAAACATCACGCTTTTTTTTTTTTTTTTTTTTTCCGGAATAGAATACCATTACTTTAATTTTACTGTGTTGCTTCGAGTTTTGCATATCTACAATAATGATGTATACATTCAGAGCTCTTGTGGATCAGGTTTTGGGTTTGATGATAGATAACACGATCATCAGGTTGACATAATTTCTTAGATTCATTTCATCCACATTTAGTTCCAAATCTAAGTATTCACAATGTTTGTCAACCAGTTACTCTAAATCATTCATAAACAATGAAAACAGAATGGGAGACAAATTCTTTCCTTGTTGCTGTCTTCGACACATTCCAGCATATTCTGATTTATTGCAATTAACAAACACACGCTTTTAAATTGTAGTTTGAAACACCTAGTATTTTACCCATTTACCCCCTCTTTCAAAAGTTTATACCATAAAGCTTGCCGCCAGACTGAATCGAAAGCTGTGCTGTTGTCAACAAATGCACAATGGAGGTTTTCCTTTTTTTCAGTTTATTTTCTATGCACCCGTTAAGGGTTTCAAAGCAAATGTATCGTCCAATGTCGTACATGAGAGCGAGGATGTACTCTAGATCTTCTTGCTTGGGAATTGATCGAGTTTATAGCCTATCAACAGAAGTGTTGGATGTTTTATTAAAAATGCATGTAAAACATTTCCCCACGTTACCCCCCCCCCCCCCCCCCCCCCCCCCCCCCCCACACACACACACACACACACACACACACACATACACACTGACGCTCACACCGACGCGCGCGCGCGCGCGCGCGCACACACACACACACACACATTCACACACACACACACACACACACACACACACACACATATATATACACACTGAGCATGCAACCGCGTTCACGCACATACAAACGCGCAAACACACGCGCGCGCGCGCACGCACGCACGCACGTACGCACGCACACTCACTCACTCACGGAGAGAGACAGACAGATAGAGAGAGAGCACGCAACAGCAACAACAACAACAGAACAAGTGTAAAAAAAAAAAAAAAATGTAGAAAACAATTATAACAAATTAACGAGAAGAAACCAACGAAAACAAGAACAATATTCATATGAAGGTTAAGAAAACAAAAAGAAAACTGAGAGCGTGAGGAAGGGGTGTAGGCGGAAAAAGCTCTGACAGGTAAATTGGTATTGAGTAAGAAAAAATTGTCCACTTTTGCCGAAGTCGTCGTGGCCGAGTGGTTAAGGCGATGGACTCGAAATCCATTGGGGTCTCCCCGCACAGGTTCGAATCCTGTCGGCGACGTCCTTATATTTTTATTTTCATTTTTTTTTTTAAAAACATTTTTGGAGTTATTATTCGTTCTTGACACCTCCCCCCTCCGCCCCCCCCCCCCTTTTTTTTTTTTTATTCTTTCTTCTTGTAATCTTCGAAAACATTGAATCTGGGGTGGCAATCGGACATGACTGCTCATGTTACTGCTTTATCTTCAGCAGTACAGAGAGAGAGAGAGAGAGAGAGAGAGAGAGAGAGAGAGAGAGAAGACAATTTTTTTTTTTTATTTACGAGGATAATAGATAAGCACTGATGTGCTTTTTTACATCCTGTCCTTGCCCTGAGTAGGGTCAACAATGCAAAATAAGATAAGGCAACAAAACAAGCATGTAAAAAGTGACTAGAACTACAATACGATACGGAAAAAAAAGTGAAATGAGAGAGAGAGAGAGAGAGAGAGAGAGAGAGAGAGAGAGAGAGAGAGAGAGAGAGAGAGAGAGAGACGCGCAGGAGCGAAAGGACTGCAGGGAAGGACGATAGAGAGGGAAAGAGGGACCAAGAGGAGAGAGTGGGTGCGGGAAAGAGCGTGTTTAGAAGCATCTGACTATCAAAAGATTCCAAGGAGATGCAAGACAATCAATTTTGAATCACCGGGGGGGGGGGGGGGGGGGGGGGGGGGGGAAAATAAGCACAAAGGGGGGTGGGGGGGGGGGGCATATAATGATAGCCCTGTCACCACGGATAGAGGGGGGAGAGAATGGCATATGGATAAGAGAGAGACACTGATATTTGATTGTCATAACCAAAGAGGTCTTTTGACAAGGGGGGGGGGAGAGGGGGGGGGGGGGGGGGGGGGAGGGTAACACAACAATAACATTTGTTTCTTCCTTTCCTTGCAGACAAATAGTACACATTTAGTCCCAGTGTGTGTCAAATCAAAGGTTAACAAAAACAAATAAAAATCGTAACATCTTCGTATATCCTCGCACACAGGAGTAATACAGTAACGTAACAAAAATAAATAAATAAATAAAAATGAATAAAAATAAATTGTAAGACTGACTCGACCATCCACTCAACCAAATGATGACATTGTAATTTACTGATCTCCTTCACATACGATGAATTACATTATTCATTCATATCTCTTATAATGCATTATCTTAAATTTGACTATCTTCTCATCTGTCTAATGTTCAATGCTTCCGTGATGAATTTCGCGACTGATTTAATTACAATAAAGTTAATCTTGTCTTTTAGCTATATCTTACTGAAAAAATGAACAATTTGTCCGCACTTCATTATATGCAGTATAGTGGAACAGAAAGTGTTCGTCGTCAATAATGTGTCTATATGCAGGACAAGGTGATTCTGTGGATGTTCCACATTCAAACCATCTTTTGTTCGCATTGAAACGTACAGTTCTCAACCTGAATCTTGCGTAATTCAATCTGTAACAGAATTATTGTAACAGAGAGAGAGAGAGAGAGAGAGAGAGAGAGAGAGAGAATGGATGGATGGATGGTTTATTCAGTAAGAACCATAGCCCATTTTAATGGAAATACAACATCATAAACTTAGGAATCGTACGTATTTACAAAGACAGCAAAAGAAAAGTAAACAAAAAACAACATCACACTGACAGATACACACGTAAGTTTTGTATCAATACGAGTTGCTGTTTCTGTTGTTTCTAACTAAGAGCAATAGTTTGCGTCTTATACGTCATATACAAAACGAAACATACCTTTCTCAAAATTATATACTATTTACTTACTAACAGCGCAACAGTACGGAATTATGGGTTTTCATGGAATTGTTGTGGTATGAAATCTAGTCATAAATCTAGAAAAGCAGAGCAAAAAAAACAGAATCTGTTGTTCATCTTCTGATGAATTTTTACATAATGGATAAAGAATGGTGACACGTTCTGTCACTTTAGAATGTCAATAATGATGCACAGCGGTGTCTAATATTCTACATACGAATCTTGCGATACAACGTTTTATATGTTCGTCCATGTTGAATAAAAGATAAATTTAACAGTTTCGAGTCGACGTAAAAGTTCTGTAATATCTTGTGAAAACATGTCCCTGTTCTGAATGCGTTTATTTCCAGTTCGCCATCTATCGTCAACTAATCTCTGTCGTAACTTTTTAATTAAAACATTGATATTTTCCATGCCTTGAGTGGGCGGATACAAAACCAAATTCGTTTTGGATCAAAACCTCATGAATACTCTACACCCGTAACATATTATAAATCTTCAGCGGCAATCTATTGTCATTCCTATGCAGAATGTTTATCAAATATATAATGCATGGTATACGGTAGTTTATATGAATAGGATGTTACCTGTTTCCACTGTAACAAGATCTTTAGGTGTTGTGATGCTGACACCTAAGAATTACTTATGAGCAAGCAGATGAACTTTTTCTACATATGCTTTACCCAACACCCATAAATCAGCTTGATACTGAGCAATCAGCTGAAGTTATGCAACAAATAATTTTAAGAAAGCTAACGATTAATTATTATTGAGTTTATACAGTTTTTGAAAAATACACAATAGGGGCTTTTTGTTTTGCTTTGTTTCGTTTCGTTCACTTGCAATGTCCTGACAAGAAATGGTAAAACTGAGGCGAGGGGAGAGGTATATGCCGAATTATGATAACAGTTCACAACAGCCATCATCTATCCACAAAAAACATCTCTTTGTCGCTTCTAATTACCCACTTTTTCTAAAAACAACGATTATTCCACTTTAATGTGTAGGTTATTTACCTAGGTTCGGAAGCTAGTCAGGATTTCTGTTAAAATAAGAACGTCAGCTAGTAACAAATGAATAACTAAACAATATCAGGAGTGAGCACTGCTAAATGTCTACCATTCGCAATAATTTCTAAAAACTGATCAGTTAATTAAGAACAAAAAAGAACAAAGCTACATGCATCACCTTGTTTTACACCACGGTTACAAGAAATATACTCATAATTCCAATGCCTGATTTTACACGTGCTTTAACATTATTGTCCGTACTTCCGACATATCGATAAAGTTTACCTCTATTGCCAGTCTTATAACTTCGCCGTAGTGAGTTTTGAAAATCGGATTCAAATGCTCTCTCGAAGTCTGTAAATGCTACATATACATTATGATTAAATGAAAACTGCTTTTGGATAATTCCTGAAAGTGTAAGCAATTGATCGATAGTTCAGTTGCCTTTCTTAGAGCGTGCTTGATGTTCATTAGTAATATTGTTTTGTTCCACCCATATTTGCAGCCTGCTGTTTATGAAAGATCTATACTGACAGACACTTATACCACAAAGACAGATGCCTCTGTATTTATTGGAATCATACAAAAAAAAGAACAAGGCTACATGCATCACCTTGTTTTACACCACGGTTACAAGAAATATACTCATAATTCCAATGCCTGATTTTACACGTGCTTTAACATTATTGTCCGTACTTCCGACATATCGATAAAGTTTACCTCTATTGCCAGTCTTATAACTTCGCCGTAGTGAGTTTTGAAAATCGGATTCAAATGCTCTCTCGAAGTCTGTAAATGCTACATATACATTATGATTAAATGAAAACTGCTTTTGGATAATTCCTGAAAGTGTAAGCAATTGATCGATAGTTCAGTTGCCTTTCTTAGAGCGTGCTTGATGTTCATTAGTAATATTGTTTTGTTCCTCCCATATTTGCAGCCTGCTGTTTATGAAAGATCTATACTGACAGACACTTATACCACAAAGACAGATGCCTCTGTATTTATTGGAATCATTCAATATGTCTTTCTTCAAAAAAGAAAAGAAAAAAAAATCAAAAAGTATGATGATTGATTCTTTCCAGTTTGGGGATAAAGACCTCTATCAAAAAGGGCATTTTAAAAAAAAAAACTAAGAACACAACGATTTACCACCATTCTGAAAAATTGTCCTGTCAATCCATCTAGGTCTGTTGATTTTTCCCTTCTTCGGTTTCCTGATTGCTATAACACTTCTTCCTCTGTAATAAGACTGTCAAAACAAATGGTGTCATCTGTTTCGTCAGGATCTATTTCGCTCTCTTAGCTTTTTAGAGATCTTTGAAATGCTGATACCATTCGTCGACAGAAAGGTTATAACAAGTACGGGATTTCAAACGTGAAGTTTTAAGAACATGTTAGAAATGTTGACTGAATTCACTTATTGTTCAGTATACACTTGTAATTTTCCTTCTTTCTTCCTTTTCAACAAGTTCTATACTTCGTTCGAGCTTTGCAATATCTAACACCAACTTCACCATCCGGGATTTTACGGAGAGGAGTTGGCGTTAAATCTCTAAATGTTGCGGACTAGTCTATACGAGGCTAGAGCCACACTGGCTCGACCCTTAAGCCTCAAAATTTGCTAAGTATGTGGGCGCTAGAGTGAGGGAGGGCTTCTTAATTCTTTGAAAACTTTCTGCGGACCAGGAACCCTTACAGCCTCTTTCTACTCTGAAAACAAAACCAACCAAAAAACAAACAAAACCCGAGTTGGTCATCTGAAACTAAAATGGTGCGAATAGAGCAGACAAAGATTACAATAGGCGCTTGACAGCCGGTTGGAGTAAGAAAGGTGGGGAAGTTAAATTGTGAGAATTATGAACAAAGTTCATTGCTCAATGCCTGCAAAGACCCGAACCCGTCAAACATTTGCCATATCTGTGACAAAGAATTACCGTACATTTGCTTTTAATGGCATATATTCCCTGGCCCTTAAACAATCAAATCTTTCTGGCAAGTTATCATCCTTCATGTGCGCCTGGATGGATGTTCGACTATGAATGATACTGAATGCTCATTCCATAAAAGTCTACTCCACACTGAAGTTTCTTATGTTTGTAAATATCAAAATATCTTACAAGCCAGTCAGGCCCACTATATTGAGGAACCAGCAAGGAGAGTGGGTGGCCAACTTGATAACTCGCTCCTCTAGGAGCAGAAAAGATCTCATGTCCATGTCTAATATTCTCAATTGTTGCTTTGTCTCCATCAGACCTCCAGTGATGTACCGAGGCCTAGTCTTTGGAAAGAGTACATTGATTGAATCCAAGCATAGTATGCATTAAGCTCAATCTGTATATATAAAAAGTAAAATGATAATGTTGACAAAAAATTGATTTCATAGGAACAAAAAAAATAAAGCAGAGAGAAAATGTGTGTGTGTGTGGGTGTGGGTGTGGGTGTGTGTGTGTGTTTGTTTGCATGCATGCAAGTGCGCACGTGTATGCGTGTGTGCATGTGTGTGAAACCATTAGGTAAACTTTTTCTCTGAGAAACGCAGCCTAAACGTCACACTGAAAGATCTGTTAAGATATAAAACTTTAAAAGCAAAACAATACAAACAGGCATGAAATCCACCTTTATGGACTTTTTCAGTTGGGGTACACATGGGTTGATATTGGGTTACTATATCCGCTCTCTTGCATCTCAAACCACTCCACAAACAATTCCATCAAGAAAAGCAGAAAGAAAATTTATTGATATAAAAGCCATACTTGCAATAAATCATCACAGTTAAACGTGTACACAGTACATGCAGCAGTTACCATGTGCACAACTACCCCATCCCCCACTTTTTATTTTTGTTCTTTTAATCCATTAGCACATGCAAAAGAACTGATCAATAAAGAGTAATTCTCAATGACAAGAATCTGTGTGAATATTCACTGCTATAAGGAAAAGAAAATGCAGCAGCAGTCCGGGGGGGGGAAAAAAAAAAAAAGCAGGTGTATGTATGAACTAGCATCATCGAAATATTTGCCAGAGTCAGCGAGCCTATTTTCCAGAAATTCACAGTGAAGAGAAAGAACACAATGCTAACGGGTAATGCGCAGTGCTAGTGGTGGTTAGTGTATGGGACTATTGCCTGGTAGGTTGTGGGCTCAAAACTCCATTAGAATCCTACCATTACAGTGTAAATGCTCCTCTCAGGCTTTTTCCCTCTGTTGAGTGCTTTGTAAGCTGAAATGTGAGCGTACTGTGAACTGAAAGGTGAGTGTACTGTGAAATGAAATAAAAGTATGCTGTGAACTGAAACATGAATGTATTATGCGCTGAAATGTGAGTGTACTGCAAGCTGAAACATGAATGTATTGTGCCCTGAAATGTAAGTGTATTGTGAGCTGAAATGTGAGTGTACAGTGACCTGAAACATGAATGTATTGTGCGCTGAAATGTAAGTGTAGTGTGAACTCAAAATGTGTGAGCTTGTATGTCAGTGTACTGTAAGCATGAATGTGAGCTTAAATGCCAGAGCACCATGAGCTCAAATTATCAGTGTACTATAAGCTCAAAAGTGAGTGTTCTTTGAGCTCAATGCCAGTGCACGAAGTTCAAATGGAAAGCATAGGACAAAAGCAAAAAGGATTAAAAAAAATTCAGGGGCATTCCATTCAAGAGACAGAATAAAGAGAAAATGATTAACATGTCACACACAATTTTTGCAAGATATATGTCATAAACATTGATCTACTGTACTTGATATATTTTGAACCTGTCAATCACAGTACTTAGAACAAAACGTACATCTAAAGTTGTCATTTCTCTGTATCTGCATACACACACACACACACACACACACAAACACACAAACCCACTCACATACAAAGATAGATACAGGGTTATGAAAACCTTCTATAGACATTAATGTTTTGTTCAACAAACTATGACTGATAAGTTTGGACTATAAGTATGATGCATAGATGTTCATGACATATATCTTGTATAGTGCAAATGCTGTGATACGCATACTTTTGAATTCTTCAAGAGATCTATGAGCCAAGGCATACGTCACTAGCTTTGTTCTATTTTTTCGTGTCAAAATGCTCCTTAACAGTTTTCTTTTTTGTTTTTTTTGTGTTTCTTTTTCCCCCCTCACTTTTGCTTTCTATCTGAGCTAACCGATCTCCATCATCTTGAAATAAGAAGACTGGGACCATATGGAAGAGTCACTTCACAAAAGCATCTTGAAACTTCTGTTCAAATCTCCTATTCGAGACTGCAAGTGTCCGGATCTCTTAGACTTGAAGCCGGAAAAGAAGCCCAAAGCACAGGCACTATCAGTGCACTATCTACCATGCTGGGTAAGCTCTCAGTCACCTGCAATAAGTAGGCGTCTGTGAACTGCTTGCCTGCATATGGCTTGTATGGGGAAGTGAGGACTGGCAGCAGTATTAAGAAAAAAAAAAAAAAAAAAAAAAACACAACCTAAAAGCAAACAAAGAAACAAAAGTAATGCCTTTCAGTACGCTGCAACTCTGTGTGGTTTCCACTCCAAAGCTAAACTGTTTTCATTCAGCCTCCAAACTGATATCTTGAATGGACCTGTAAAATCTCTTGTTCAGGCTCTTTGTCATGAAACAGACATCTTGCATACAGAGTCAAACCATCTTTGTTCGGACTCCACATCATGAAGTACATGTCTGAAGGGAAGCCAATACATCTTCGTTCTGGCTCCAAGTCATAAATAGACAATGTCCTGATTATAAATAGTACAGGACACCGCTGATTATTTCACAAACTGATTAAGCAGAAGACACGAAAAGAGATAAGAAATATTTTAACATGTGAAGAGCAGACTTCTTTCAGCATAAAACACAAACAAAACAAAACAAAGGAAATGCCACTTATCGCCAGACGAAATCCTGCTAAAAATATTCTGTAGATAATGAGATAAATCATATTTCAAAGCTGAAAAGCTACAGGCTGAAATCCTAGTTACATTTAATTCAATATGCTTACTGATGCAAAGGCGACTGATGGCTTAAATATTCAAAGCGCTCAATACAATGTTGTTTCAAAAACACAAGTGCTTAGTTTCTTATCCATTTAAAAAATCACAGTTCATTCACCAGAATGAAGATTTCTTTGCTTCAAGTACTAACAACCCATTCATGATACTGGCATCAATCCCACTTCAGAAACCTGCATCCATAGCGGCTATTTAAATGTGCAGAAAAAAAAAATGGCCATGAAGAACTGGCAAAAAATTAACACATAAACCCAAGAAAAAAAAAAAAAAAAACTGATGAATTTAATCTAAAAAAAATCATTTATATATATATATATATATATATATATATGTATACACACATAATGTATATAATAAAGAACGTTCCATGTGTGTGTGTGTGTTTATCTATCTATCTTCGTTTACACAGTTCTTATCTGATCTGCTCCAAACTTGGCATGGTAACTCATTAGCATACTGAGCAGATCAAGAGCAAATAATTCATGCTCTAGGAAGTGTCAAAAGTAACATTTTTTCTTACAACCATATCATAAAGCAAAGCAATATCAGGATTTTAAGTAAATCAATTGTGCCTTGCCACAGGCACTCATACAGATCAACTTTTAGCCGATGGCCTGCACGGCTTCGTGCGTTGCTCATAGCTCTGCTGCCTACGGCGTGCACGATGCCATGTGCGGACTGAGAGCTCTGTTGTCTACAGTGCGCACACGTCTGTGTGTTCTTATTTTGAAAAATTTGTGAATTCAAACTCTAACGGTCTAAGAGAAATAACTCCTGCCAGAACTCTGTAGAGGGTTCCTGGTATCCTCACATGCCCTAGTTCTTAAGTTCAAGCAAAGTTCACATTTGCTATCTGCGGCTGAAACTAAGAACCCCTTGCTGGGATTTTACGACTTGAACTGACCACATTTCTGGCACTGGCCTTTCATCTGCTAGTCAAAATGCCAGCTCAGCGCTAGCAAGTCATTTCTTTAGAACAAGTTGTTGAAGAATGTAATCAAGGCGGTTCTGATAACGAAGGAGAGTCGATCAACATACCAAGGTAGGGGTTTTAGCGTGAGCAGCTGCGTGTGAGAGGGGGGGGAAAACTCATGCTGCACACATACGCAGGGATAGTGTTAAGACATCATGGTCATGAACACTGAAGATTGCAAGGTCCCGATTCAGTCCCGGATTGAGACTTTTTCTTTTTTTATTCATTCAAAGCAGGTCTAAGACAAAGGGGAAGGGGAAGTGTGGGGAGAGGGAGACTGGTCGGGGTGGGGGGGGGGGGGGGGGGGGGGGGTGAAGAGAAAGGGGAAAAGTGAGTGAGAGAGGGTGCCAGAAGTAGAGGACAGAACAAGAGAGAAGGGGAGAGGAGGGGGAGTCAAGGGAAATGGAGAGGGCAGGATGGAGGAAAGCTGGGAGTGAATGGAAGACCGGGGAGAGGGGGAGATAGAGGGAGGGGTACGAGGGACAGGATGGCAAAGGTGGTGGGGTGGACAGGAGAGGAGCAGGAAATGGGGGAGAGGAGGGAGGGGGCTACAGAGGGGGGAGGGGGGAAATAGAGGAGGGGTTGGGAGAAAACTAGTGTATAAGTATGTGTTTGTGGGCGAGAGAGAGAGAGAGAGAGATCAGCACTGTAAATCTATGCAGTGTTTCATTCTATGCAGTAACACCTGAACTGACAACTGTAACAGAGCTCTTCCATTATCACCCCCCATACCCCTCTCCCCCACCATCCCTTACCCATTCCCCAAATTTTCAAGACTAAATAAACCAACCAAAAAACTGAACAAAACGAAAAAAAAAAAAAAAAAACTTCATTAAACACAATTATTAACAGAAAAATGTACTGGTCACTAAAACTGTACAAGGCATGACTGTTACAGTTACTGTAACATTATGCCCATAATCTAAACCAAAGTAGGGTGCAACAGAAAATTTGAACATAGTCACTATTGCTTTCTTCTAAACACCCCACATTATGGACATGCAAAACCTGAGGTCATTTTTCGCCTCAAGTTAGGAAGAACCCAGTTTTCTGTTTCATCCACACATTGTTTTTTTCTTCAATGGAAGGGGGGGGGGGGAGGGGGGGGGGGGGGGGCGTTGCACTCCTACTTGTTGTAAGTATTGACAAAAATTACTTACAAATTATACACACAAAAATACATTGAAACATAATGAACAAAATGCAGCAGCAGCACACTTAAGGCATGTTTTCAAAAAGCTGTGCAGTAAAGCAGATAAAAGAAAAGAAATCACAAAAATGGCGGTATCCCATCGACATTCTTTCCCGTTCTCAAAAGCAGAACAATACAACCCACTGAACATAATCTCTCATTAATACACTGTCTTTAAATCAAAGCAGAAGCATTGCCTTTTCTTTGTAAATATTTTGTAGATCTTCATCGGCAATGTCAAATCACACTGTACTGTACACGCCAACTCATCAATGCCACAAGGCAAACATCACGAGCGGCCGAGATTCAATCACGTAGGCACTGGGTAAAAGACATTAAAGCTAAAGCACAAAAAAGCAATGACAACTGTACTTACTGGAAATATATATAAAAAAACTAGATGACATACAATGACAGACAGTGTTTCATCATTCCAGTAAGCAAAAGAAAGTATCACAAAGTCTATTCATGATAAATCAGCTCCAAGGGTGGAGTACTAGGAATACCGACTCCCAGCTAATCTTGGCACAGATTTTTGATAATTTCATTATCAAGAAAGAATCAGCAAATGTTGTGTAGAATTAATTTTTCACACCATAAAATATTTCACAAATCACTCACTCCAAAGTCACAAACCTCAAAATGTAAATTTAAAACACCTTTCCTGACCCACGTTTTGTTTTTGTGCTTCTTCCAGCCAAATTTTGCTAAACTGATACATTATAAACGTTGTGTATTTACTGCAGAGTACCGCTGATGTATACACAGACTGAGGGTAAGAACTACAAACTTCTGACAGTGGTCAGCACCCGAGAGTAAACAATTTTGAAGGCATCATACCTTCTTTTAATTCAATTCATAAACAATGAGTGAAGACACCAGACCAATTTTCAATTCAATCTTATTCATCTTTAATCTTGCATCATATTTTTGCCTGTAGTTTTAACGATCATGTGCTGCATATATTAAGCAGCGCATCATATTTTCCACACAGAGAGATATTTTCATAAACTTTAGTGATATTTCCCACTGTATTTTCTGAAACTCAAGAGTCATTTCCCATTTATCTTAAACCTATAAAGACTTAAAAAATGGTTACACGCTTTTCCAAAAGTGTTCCAACTCTTAAAAAAAACATGCAAACCCTGTCAAAACAAAACATGGCTGTCAATCAGTTGTTTTGCAGAGATTCTCAACTTCGACAGTTAAGTTCATTAACAGTTCCTTTCTACAGATGGACCTGGTCACAGACACAGTAGTGTCAAAAGTAAAAACAAACAAAGGAACACACACACAATAGGAACAAAAAACTGTAAAAATTGTGGAATAACACTTAGTTCGACAACTGATCTAAACAGTCAGCTTTTGGTAATACCCAGGCAAAATCTGAAACTGGCATTTGTTTTTTCCTTTCAATGTCAATTTTGACAGCTTATCAGGCTTCTCTCCTACAATACTGTGTACCAACCATCAGTGGTTTTTTTTTAATTACATGCATACCTAATGGGCAAGTAAGCATCTGACACCAATAATTTCAGAGTTTCTAACTCTAAAGAAGCGTTAAAAAAAAAAAGAGCACAAAACTTACAAAAATAAATCACATGCTCTTCTTTTTCTTTTGTTATTTTTTGAGTGTGTATAGAAAGACCTACCTCCTTTTCTTCCAATTAAGTGGACTAGAATGTATTACCACTGTTAGTTCTAAAGAACAACTTAAGCCACACTAAACAAAATCTGTAAACGATACCCCACCACACTGAAAAAAAAAGAGAATTAAAACAGCAGATCCAAGCTTCACAAGACATACAAGTTCCTGAGGGAATTCTCTCCCACTGTACCTGGCAGAGAAACTACTTTTAGAGAAAAAAAAAGAAATGCAAGAGAAATGCAATAGAATGGCCACACACAAAAATAACACCAAACACAAAGAGACACATATAAACACAACACAGGCAGCCTGGTAAATCAAATCAATAGCAAAGCATATAAGGCACTACACAAATTAAAAGAATACAATTAAATGCATGACTCTGTCCGCCTTCACCTTCCTCTTCCAGCAATGGCGCACTGGCGCACACAGAAATGAAAAACAGTGAGCATCCTTTCTACACCACAGCAAAACTTAGATATTACAATCAAATTCCACACTTGGTGCAATAGGGATCTCATGAAAATAAACTGGCGAACAAACAAAACCCATGATCTTATGAAAATAAACCAATTCAACCAACAACAGAAAATACAGAGAACAATGGTACAGATAAAGGCAAATATATAACATAGAAAAATGGTCAAACACACACACACACACACACACACACACACACACACACACACACACGCACACACACACACACACACACACTCTCTCTCTCTCTCTCTCTCTTTCTCTCTCTCTCTCTCTCAGAACTGTAAGTTGTACAGCTCAGTTGAAAAAAACAAAAACAAACAATATAAGGCAGAAGCCAAACAAGGATAACAATCAAGAAGCTCTGATACTTAAAAGACCAGAAGAGATCATTGATCCCCATTATCTGCAATATTTCATGTTTGAATGACATTCAGTTGATCAACTGAATACGCGCATTCCCCTCCACCTCTCCTTTCCTGTATACAACTTAACAGTGCAGATGATAATTTTACCAAAAAATGCCAAATCTGAATCAATGAACTTGTTTAGTTTTGCAAACACAATGGAAAGAAAGAACACCTATATTCTTAGAAAGTACCCTTTTCACTCGACATGTACAAGTGAATGTCTTTAGTTTCGTAAGCACAATGGAAAAAGAAAGAACACCTATATTCTTAGCAAGTGCCTTTTCACCTGACATGTACGAGTGCAGCAGTCCTGTCAAACTTGAATAACAGAAATAAAAACTATTACACAGACATAATTGTCTGCAGTGCACCAGATCAAAAATCCAAAAGCATCATGAGATTTGTTAGCTGTAAGTATTATCAACAAGGCAAAAATGCTATGTACAAAGATATCCCATCACTGTTTTTGATAACTCACGTGATTGCTTTTGAATATTCATTTATATCAAAATTCTTTTAAAATGCAGTTTAGAACCCTCCTGAATATATAAAAACAGAAACTGACATACATTTCGTGCAAACACTCTGAAGAGATTATCAATTCAAGTGCAATAAAATCATCAACATTAACTGAAAATCATACAATTTATATTCAACAACATAAAAAAAATGAAATAACATTGCAGCTGTTTCTCATCATTTTGTGTGTTGTTTTCATTTCCTTTATACTCTGGTGTTCACAGCAAATTTGCTGTTGAAACTTTTTTTTTAATTAAATGTTCCACAAGAAAGAAAATCGTTACATCTATTAGGCCTTCAAAAATACATTGCACCAACATCAGACCATTCACTAGGTCATGCAAAATAACCAATTATTCACAGAAAAATCTCAAAAACATCTATGGACCTGTATTCCATGAAGAAACATATACATCAGCTACAATATTTTGCATTAATAAATGTACAAAATACAAAGAATGAAAACAATATTCTGTACATGAAATAAATAACAAGTAGGATTTTATCTTCTCTATATGAAACTAAAGAAAGCAATTTCAAAGTAATTCTCTTTACCCATCAAATCATCCATTCGCATCTTACATAATCGACATTTTAGAATCATCCTTCTTACTGAATGAAAGCATACAATATGCATACACGTACATTCAGAATGCATTTTTCTAGATTCACCCCCCCCCCCCACCCTCCTCCCAGTGGTAAAGACACAAAACTTAGCCACGGATGATACTGCAGTAGGGAATAACCATCCCAGGACAGTGGAGACAGGAGAACTCTTAAAAACTAAAATGAAAGTATCATCTAACAACAGGTTCAGATGGCCAGTAAAAAATGGCAGTTTTCATGTAGATTGTCAATAGGCTTTATACTCACAATGTCTGACGTTGCACTCTGTGCTCTACCACTTGGTCAACCAGGCCCCCTACGACGACAGTTGACACAGAACTGTTTCTCAATGTACCCAGCATACAAATATTCTTTCCAATATTGATGCGAGTCTGGTGGTTCCTTTGTTACCATCTCACACCCACATGCACACAACTTCATCTCCTTCACATCTCAAAGACAGAGAGAGATCTAAGACAGGAAACAGAGTTTTATGTTCACCAGTGATGGGCATTTCCATCGGTTCTCAGTCACTGACACACTAAAATTTCAAATGACCGATTGTCCCCCATCAGGGCATGGTCTAATTACAGTGCAGTTTGTTTTTGCAATAAAATGGACATAAGAAGAGGTTTTTTCCTTTCCCTATGGGTGATCTACTGATAGTTTTGACTATGACCTCTACCATATGGCTTGATTCGCTCTTTCCAGTCTATTCAGAGCATGCACACTGAGCTTTTTACTTTCACCACTTCCAAAGAGACTGCTGCTAGTTCATTTTTTCATCAGTTTTTGTAATGCCTCCTAAAAGGAAATCAAAAGCTGATGAAAATCAGCACTCACAAGCATTCTTGTTTGCTACGTCAACAAACATAACCAGATGACCAAGTCCAAGTTTCTGGTGGCCAATATGGTTCAACAGTCATCAGTATTAGAGGCAAGTGATGATAACAACACAGTGATTCAAGTGGTTATGATCAAGAATAAACTTTAGATTTGATGAACACACTGCTTACATTACAGGGCTCTTTAACACCTGACAAAATCTAAGTAAGAGAAGAGCATCAACTTTCAGGAAACATAGAAACATCAGTTTGTGAGTTTTCCTTTGCTTTCATTCAGTGAATGGGCAGTTGTTCGAGGATTCACCATCATAAAACCCATCAAGTTTTCTTTGTCACCCTTCCCTCTCCCCAACCCATCCCATTCTTCACTCCCACACTTCCCAACATAATGACTTCTGTCCTTTGCCACTGAAACTGTGTGTATAGTTAATTGACAGAAACAGTTGTGAAATATGTCTTTGATCACAATATATACTGAGCGTTTCTATTATACATCCAATAAATCAGTGAATCATTGCTGCAGTAACCGATTCAGCTTCAGAGTAAGTGTATACATCAATCAACTTACTTTGAGGTCATGAAAGCCCATTTTTACTTTCCAGTTGTAGTTTACTTATCCTATGTTTCTAATGCAACTCAAACAATTAATAACATGCATACAGAAATTTAACAGTCTTTCTTCTTTTTTATTTTTTATTCTACAAATTTAACTTCACAATTCTGTCGCTTTTTTTTGTGTCCCATTGAAATGGCCAGCTAAGGACAGTGTGTCCTATCTATTATCAGAACCCCGCACATATTGTCAGGCTTCTCTCCTGTTGAAACATTGTACATCATCGGTTCACTGAAATAAAAAAAAGAAAAAAGAAAAAGAGATTGAGAAATTGATTTATTTGCAGCACACACCAGCTTGTGATTCCAGTGTGGATCTCTTTATCATTCCAAACCACTTAAAATTTCATCTTTTTTGTGCTGCTTTGGCTCATGATATCACACCCTTTATTTTTTCCCTTTATAACAGGTGTTATAAATATACAATTAAAGTCCAAATTTACTGAGCAAAGCAAGTCATTGGGGTTTCTTTCTCTGTATCTCTCTCTACTGATGAAATAAAATTTCCTTGTGCTTCTTTCATAATTGTGTTTTTTCTGTCTTTGCAAATACAGCCCGTGAATAGTTTGAAAGTTCAACAGGTGATACCTTAAGAATCTCAGTCATGAGGATCAGACAACTGACATACAGAAGAGGGACCCCACTGAGCAGTGCCAAGGAGAGGACAGAAATTACTGCAGCGCATCTCTACACTCTCCCCTAAACCTTGAAATGCTGCAACAACACTTGAGAAGTGGTGATTTTCTGGGCACTGTATTTGCAGTTTACAGTATCCAGCCTCATCTTACGTATCTGAAGCTATCTTTCAAAGAGACAAAGAGGAAGAGGCATTAGTGGCTGCTGGCATCATCAACAATGTTTTTGACAACCACATTTCAGCACAAGGTGGTGTTAGATGAGACCTGGAGATGGGAAGGAGGTCTTAGTCTGTCATGTCCTCTCCCATTTATGAAACAATGTGGTATTTTGAAGCTCACCTGCAGCCATTTACAGGTATGCTTGGAAAAAAAAAAAAAAAACATGCATCAGACAGTTCTGTTTTCCCTGCTATCTGTCCTCTTTCCTTCCCCTATGGATCACACTGTAAAATAATATAACACAGAAATATCCCCATTAAATCTGAAGTAACTGGATTCATAGAGTTTGATAACTGTAGCCCATTTTGATTTAGTCTTCTACACATAATGATCACAATCTGCTCTCTATCCAATCCACCCCTCTCTCTTTTTACGATCTCTTTTTTAACCATTGAGATATTACTAAATCAATAAAATGAGAGTAAGAGGGAAATAAGAGTGAAAGAAAGTGTGGCTGGCTCCAAAAGGAAATCCTGTCCTGTACAAATCCATCCTTCATACTGTAAGCAGTCCAGACTGATCCTCACAAGAAGGGGTTATAGCTGGCATCCTGCGGCTGGAGTGGCTGCGCAGATGTGTTCATGGGCATCAGAGGGGTTGGCAGCAAGGTGCTCTGGGCAGGCTGAGAGAACCCTGGGGTCATCTGAGTCATGGCAACTCGACCCCCACTCCCATTGTGGAAAGGGTTATTGGAGGCCGGGGCAGTTGTGGCAAACGGGTTGTTGCCTGCACACAAGAACAGTTGACTGACCACCCACAAAAAGTTCAGCAAATTCCTCGGTTTTGATCCACAACACCTGTCAGTTTTCAATGTCCACGCAGACAATGAGCACTCAGAGCTGCCAAAGTCTTAGGAGCAGAAAGTGTATCATTTTAAGCGTACCACTTGTATGTGATATCACTGAACCTGTAATGGAAGGATTTTTTGTGCCGATTTTTTTTTTGAAACTGTCTCTATGGCATCCTCAATGTCTGACAAGTCAGACTCTGTGACACTTTTATTAGTGCTGCACTTTAAACACAACATGATGACAGACTAAAAGGATGGAAATCTCATGTTATCACATGGTTTGGGCTTGACCTACAAAAATCAAAGAGACCAACAATGGAACAAATTTATAAAGTGGCAAAATCATAATCTTTTTGCAATGTTTCTTCCACTTTTTTCTTCCTCTTCCTATTGAACACACCCTTTATAATTTTTTACTTCTATAATTCTTTTTTATTTCTAAATATGTCTACACTGTAAAGATGTATATGATATCTTAGTTTCATTTAATCCACTGCTAGGTCTATACAGCATTCTTTCTTCCCCAATTTTCTTTTTTCCTTTTTTTTTTTTTTTTTTTGCATAGCATGTCACAAGAAGTGTTATAGCATAGCAGTCAATGAAATGGGACCTGCTACACCAGACTGGAGGCTCTGTCATGTAAGGTTTAGTTTCATGGCCATAAGTTAGACATTTTGTACCCTGCGAGACTTACTGAGCTCTGTCCAACTGATTACGTGAAATAACAAACAGACACATGATAGCATATTATGGAAAGGTGTCCTTGCATTGTGTATTACTGATTACTAGGAATATCAAGCAAACATAATGTTATCATGGCTTGGAACTCTGTTGTTCAAAACAATCAAGCACAACCCTCTTCTTCTGTAAGCTTTGAAGCTGGCAATTGAAATTTTCTACTTGTAACTTTTTGCTTCAGTATAAATAAAACTAATCTATCATAACCTTTTTAACTTCAACCCATCAATGTTTATCACTGCTCTCCAATTCTAAATCCTCCTATGTTTCTAATCCATATTGATTATTTGCAAAGAACTAAACGTAAAGACATCAAGTTTTGAGCTAATACTAGATCTAAATTTCTGAGCCAAAAAAAGTTTTTTTTTTAAAAAACCAAGTATCCATCATGATGAAAAAGAAAACCACACATGACAGAAGACAGCTGATGTGGACAAGATGTGGACAGTCGAGTGACCACAGAGCCACTACATTGAAAATGACTCTGACCACTGTGTAGATTGTATAACTATGCATGAAAGATTGAAACAAATTGCATGAAAGATTGAAACAAATTGCATGAAAGATTGAAACGAATTCAAACTTAAATGACACAAGTTATGTTACAAAGATGTGGTGAGTCAGCATAGATTTTAAAATCGGTATTTCAATTTTCATAGTGGAGGTTACCAAAACGGTCAGTCATAAACATCTCACTACATCCACTACTACCTTTTTACATAAAATTTGGGTTGACTTGGATTTGCAGGTTTTGATTTGTTTTGAACTCCAATTTTGTAATCCAATTTCCTTAAACTGATATTTAAAAATGTTGTATTGCAAAAGCTTGCTGGTTCAAAGATAAAGTAAATTAATTAATTAAGCTTCTGAACTTTCAACAGGTAAAAATCCGGATAAACAAGAAGAGCAGGTGGAGGTGAAAGTGGGGGGAAGAAATCAACAACAGATAGAAGATTTTAAGTAGAAAAATACAGAATAGTTGATATAACATATGACATTTCATCCAATAAGAATACAATAATAATTGTATTTTCACTTCAAAGAGACACAGAGAGGGAGATGGATAGGCAGACAGACATGAAAATAGGACAAAAATCAATGACAGCAACAAGACTAGAGAGGTTAACAGGCATCTGACTGATTAAAACAAAGCTCACCTTTTGAGGGAACATCAGCAACAAGCTGATCCAGGTTAACCAGATTAGCGTTAGCACCCAAGAAATCTTCTGGCGACTTTCCACGGGAGGGATTTGGGAGGTTCTGCTGCATGGAACCCATGTTCCACGCATCTCCACTGGAACCCCCACCTGGAGACACACATACCCCTCAGCACTGAGCCAGCATCTCTAATGCCTCTTTCACATCACGCTTCACACAGACTCAGGTGTGCAAGTTTTGTTCTCTGCTACTAAAATATTTCTGGTGCTGCTGTATTTAAACTCTGTGGCTGATTTCAATCTGACAATATCTGATATGCCCTTCTTCCCTCAGACTCTCCAGTCTTTATCTTCTGAGTTTCTGGCTTCAAATTCAGCAATTCTTGGATTTTTTTTTTCCAGTCTTGGATCAGCACAAAGAATGGTCTACTCTTTAACCACAACCTTACTGCAGCCATTTATTTATCTTATCTGTTTTCCGAACCTGAGTAGCGGTTGTTCAGGTACCAGTGGTGATGTCCAGACAAAATCTTTTCATTTGTTGCAGGTTTCATGGCTCTTTGATGGCTGACAATGGAGACAAGATATGTTCTTTCCCTAATGATGTCCTGGAGAGTCTAAGCGACTTAACTTTAACAGCAGTAGTCCTGTCTTTTCATTTCAAGTACACACACACACACACACACACACACACACACACACACACACACACACACACACACACACACTTGTGTAAGTGTGCACTCTCTCTCTCTCTCTTACCATGGTGACAGCCCTGGTATGGCCCTTTGCGGTCGGCTGGGCTATAAGCAACATTATCTTATCTTATCTCATCTCTCTCTCTCTTTCCGTCACACACACACACACACACACACACACACACACACGCAAAGAGATTTGACTGATCATACTTGTATATGTATTTTAGAATAGCCTGTGCTTAGCTCCATCTATTAAAAAAAAAAACAAAAAAAAAAACCATGGCTTTGGGACACACAATTTGTTGGAAAAAACACCGAAATCATGGCCACACAAACCCACAACTTTAGGAAGAAAAAAATTTTGGAAATCATGCAGCTAAAACAACCAACCCTAAGCAATGCTCAAACCAGATAATGACAGGAGTCTGAAAGTTTGTTTATATACAGGCAAATAAAAGAGAAGCCTTTCAATTTGTGTATCATTCTTTTTCTTGCTCTGGCCCTGAAGTTTAAAAAAAGGGGAAAAAAAGAAGAAAAAAAAGAAAAGAAAACTTACCACCTAGCAGATCAAACTCGTCCACCACGGCTTTGCTGGCCACCTTAGCTGGAGAGCTTTCAGTGCTGCGGGCAGACAGCAGATCAAACTCACTGTCTATGGCTGAATTTTGGCTTGTTGCCCCTGAAACCATGGCCACTGGGGCACCAAAGGCATCCAGCTGAACATCACCAAAGGCTCCATCGCCAGCACCCTTTGACACAGGGCTGGAAGACCAGGGATCTTTGGGCTGGTCTGCAACAAGGTAGCAAGCGATCTGACATGAAGCCCTCGCCAGGATGATATAAAAACAATATCCTTCTAAAATGACTACTAATATTGTGGCCACTGTTGTTCATGTTAAGTCTCAGAAGAAAGTAATTGTCAACTGTCTCTTACACAGATTCTTCACCACCTAAACTCATGAGAACTTGCACAATCAGTCTTGTGTTTTTAAACGTTTTTTGTTAACTGATCTTCCATGCCCTCCAAGAGGTACTGCTCTCATACTGCTCATTCCTCTCTTCCAAACACTACACAACAATAAGCCAGCTCATCCTGTTGCAAATTACGCATCAACTGTCCATCAGGAGCAACAAGGTTGCAACAGGGTAGAGGATTCACTCCAATGGTATTCAGTAGTGCTTGTTCTAATTAAATGTATGCTGGTCACACACTACTAAGTGCCTTATTGATGACAAAAATAGCTTCATTCCAGACCCTTTGTGAGTGACCTATTCCCTCTCAAAAAGACTCTGTCACGTCCATCCAACAGAAGTACCACTGAACTTGCTGAAACCTAGAGACTTTGCCTACAACCCATTTTAGGCATAAAGATGCAGGGAAAATTGAAACAGATGTCAAATGAAGACAGTGATAACGAAGACAGTGTTCTGAAAATCCACTCTATCTGACATCAAGTCAGTAAATGACAGGACTGCACTCTACACCACCTTTTCATAATACATCCAAGAGCAGACATGGACTGAGAGATACATACAACAGCAGTGTTGGCCAGACAAGATAAACAATGCCTTCAGAGATACATCTTTAAATGTGGTTTCAGTCTTCCTGTCTGAGCTTGCACCACACCCAAAACTCTGGGCAAGAACTGATCAAGGCTGAAGAAATCAACAAAAATTTTGTCTCTTACAGGACTCAAATTCATGAATTCCCATCTTGTATTCCATGATGCTAATAATTTCACTACGACAGCTGGTATCCTTCTTGTCTTTGGTGAACTTTTTTTACAGCTCAATTTCTATCTTTTCTATGTCTTGCATTGTGTGGTGGTGTGTGATAAGTGTGCGTGTGTGTGTGTGTGTGTGTGTGTGTGTGTGTGTGTGTGTGTGTGTGTGTGCATGTGTATGGTGTGTGTGTGTGTGTTGTGTGTATATATTTGTGTGTGTGTATGTGTGTGTGTGTGTGTGGGATGGGGTGGGGTGGGGGGCATGTATAAGTAGACATAAGTGCGTTCACTGACCAGTCAAAAACATATGAAGTCTCAACCTTACCAGCTACAGCAACAGGTGGAGTGGCTCTGGCAGTTGTCAAAGGACCAGTAGCTACAGGCATCCCCCATGGATCCACTGCTGCCGTGGCAGGGGGCTGTGGGGATGGAGCAGCAGCCAAGGTAGGAGTGGTGCGGGCAGCAGGGGTGCTGGTTTGTGTTCCCCATGGTTGGGATACTGGTGGGGGAGCAGGGAGGGGGGCACCCCAAGGATCCTTTGGCGTGGTCTCTGGAGCACTGAGAGGCATACCCCAGGGGTCCGTGTTTGCTGCGGCTGGGGCAGCGGTGTTTGTGGTGGTCAAAAATCCAGCAAGCTTTCTGTTGGCTGTGTCTGAAAAAAAAAAGTATACATACTGACTCTCTGCCACCTAATTTGTGTCAAGAATACATATCAACTCTTCGCCACCTAATCTGTATCAAGAATACCTATCAATAGATACCGGCAGCCCTTCTTTCAGCGTACGGGAAAGTTCAGCCGAGTGAAAAATATGCTTGTTTTCAATTGGCAGTATCTATGAATAACGCGTTTAGAATCAGATGAAAATTGTGAAGAATAAAGAATACAGTTTCCTTTTGAACTCTGTGTTGTTAATTTGTGTTTGCAATAGACGGTACGATGATTGTTTTTATTCCAAATACACCCATCCGTTCACACGAAAACGAAGCGCGTCACACATCCCGAAGTGTCGCAGGCGCCATTTGGCCGAGCGTTCGAACTACACTGTGTCGAAAATCAACACATATACAATGTGTTCATTCCATTCATTGGCGTTTAAATAGGTCAGAATGCAAGAGCATGTTTCAAGCTTTATTTCAGTCTATTTTTCTTTTTGGTACGATGCGTTTAAATTAATGAGAATCGAAGTTTTTATGAGGCTTGTTACAAGTGTTGTCTTTCCAGCATCGTTGCTTAAAAACTTGTGAAAAAAAACATACACACATTAACGATGCGCTAGAAAGGCCATTCTCTCCCGCATTCATTGGTGTATCAAGCTAAGCGATTGGTTGAATGCTCGAAAAGCGCAAGACAATCAAAGCGAAGGTATCAAATGCGAACATTTGCTCCTTGTCCAAGATTTCAACAATGGCGGAACGAAGCCGAGATCCGACAATGACCGAGTCGAATGCGCTAATCGTTCTTGAATTGCAAGACGCACTTGGTAAGATAACATATATAATAACAAACCAGAACATTAATGAACGATTCAATTATTTTAATTCGCTTAATACTGTGCCAGTGCTTAGTTATTTTGTTCGTAATTCAGCCGGTGTTCGTCAAGATTAAACAGGTCGGAAAAGTCCCACACGCTGCGCCGTTCGAAGCGATCGTATTTTTTTTTTAAAGACAAACTAATGAAAACGGATATCAGTAATGGGCTTCACTTATGTCGATTCATGTATTTGTGAAACTGGTTACTGATTCCATTACACGATTACAGAGAAAATCGTAGTTAAAAACACCTGTTTGAGACAGATATTCGAACCGGAAGCCACAACCGCGCGTACAAGACGGTCCGAGGCTTTGAATTTTGAAAGCACTGTCTTCCGATAATGACCATCAATCGAAACACCGATCACTACTGTCATACTCGATGTGGAAAGCGTGTTTGGTGGTATAAAAACAGAGAGAGAGAGAGAGAGAGAGAGAGACAGAGTCTGAAGTTGAACAGTAAGGAGGGTGTAGTGGGGGTTGGGGTACGGGGGCAGGGGGGGGGGGGGGGGGCGGGGTGTCACTGTCGAGTCAACCCCGACTCAACAAAGTTTAGCTTAGCAATCTAATTTTTTTCCCTAGTATTTTTGAAATTTCTGTAATTGAACTGTAAGGATTTGCTTTCTCCCCCCCCCCCCCCACCCCTCCCCTCCTTACTGGCAAACACAGCAAGGCTTTGAACACTTAGTGATGATTACTTTCAAGTAAAACTGCTAGAATACAACTACAGAAGCATTGCATTGCCAAGACATTACATTGTTGTGACAGTAACATTTATGATATTTTTTGGTGATTGTATGTATGATATTTTTTGGTGATTGTATGTTATGCTCCACAGTTGTGTATATTGCTGTAACAGCACAAACATACTGAATAAACAGAGTAGTTGATAAAAAGGTAGAGTCCAAAATAAAGTTAAATCTTTCTTTAATTCTACCTTTTTTTGTTAAAAAAAAGCATTATAATGTATTTATGTTCTTTTACATTCACAATGATTAAATCAACAAGTTCATTCAAAATCATAATGATGAAAATACTTAACATGTTATTGGCAATGCTTAAATCACACCCTGTCAACAAAAATAATGTGTTGCAGAGGATGTACCTTTTGTTTACAAAGAACATGCAATACATTTTTGCTTACAAAGAACAACAGACACTAAAATTAAATTATAAGGAATGGACAGAGAGCAGTAACACACACACACACACACACACACACACACACACACACACACACACACATACACACACACATATCACACAATGATGAAGAAACAGACAGGGAAATTTACATAAAAGCAAGCACTCATAGTTAAGATAAGTGGTCCTATGCCATGATTTAATTTTTTTTTTCTAGTAATTTCACATACACACACTCACACACACACACACACATATTGCACAATGATGAAGAAACAGAAACAGGGAAATTTACATGAAAGCATGCACTCATAGTTCAATTAAGTGGTCCAATTCCATGCTTTAATGTTTTTGTGTTTTTTTTTGTTTTTTTTTTTCAGTAATTTTACACACACACACACACACACACACACACACACACACACACACACACACACACACACACAATATCGCACATGATGAAACAGACAGGGAAATATACATAAAAGCATGCACTCATAGTTCAGTTAAGTGATCCTGTGCCATGCTTTAATGTTTTTTCTTTCCTTTCCTTTTTTTTTCTTTAACTGAGAAAATGCATCCACATTTTTTTATATAATTTGTTTAACCTTTGCCAGAGATGTGGGTGAAAAATTACCCAGACTGTCATTTAAATCTTCAAAACTCACTCAGTTTTCATAATATGTAACCAATTTACTAAGTTTTATGACTTTGTTCATTATGTATTTGTGCTTGCCCCCATTAAATATTGTGGTGTTTTGGTGGTAAATAAAGGAGAAAATAATAAAAGCTTATAATCCTCGTCAGATACTGTGGGTGGCATGTCACCCATACCAATCAAAGAAGCATTCTCACATGCCAGAGCTTGTGGGTGGCTGGTCACCCATAACCTTCATATAGGCCACAGCCTTTACCCGACATGCCAGGGTTCGTGGGTGGCTGGTCACCCAAAACCTTTATATAGGCCACAGTCTTTACCACACATGCCCAGTGTTCACTATTGGCTGTGTTGTCAGTTGGAGGACCACCAGACCAGGATAAAGTGGATGAGGTGAGCTGTGTCTCCCACTTCAACTTTTCTGAGGCAGAGCAGTTGGGCTTGGGGACTGATGAAGTGATGGTGACCGAGGAAGAGATGGAGACATAAGAAGTTATCACCCATTTTGAGGATGCAATCATGCTGCATTAATGATGAAATCAATGAACATGCCACTGATTGCCTTCTGGAAGACTTGTCTTTACCAAAATTGGCCAGAACGTAGTTTTCTATGATGATGATTTGGCAGTGTGTCACAGATCCACTCTCCTGAGAAAGTAGACAATTTTCTGAAGAAATTTGCTCTTGCAAACAACACGCTTGTGTGGCCAATCAAGACAGACACAGATTTAGTGCAAAGCATATTTTTGTTTGCCAGTGACTTCAACATAGTCTCCAAAACAACCACTGGCCATGCCTGGTCTGTTCCAATTAACAATGAACTCTCAGCCTGAAGTATGCTGCATACAAAAAGAACTATGTATGTAGTCAACCCTATCTGCCCGTCTGCAAGAGTGCACTTCCCACCCTTATCGTAAGTGACCTTTTGTTTGGTGGCTGCCAGCACTTGTCAGAAACAGCAAAAATAACATGATTTTATAAATAACAATACAGAACAACATCACACCAAATTTTTGTTGAAATCTGTCAGTAAGTTTTGAAAAACTGTCGGTTTTAATTCGGACATCATCATCATTCGCCCCCCTTGGCCACTATTCTAGTACAGGAAATAAAATGTTAGGTACAAAATAACAAAAAAAATCTACACTTTGATTTACAGGAAATACTGTATAGAAACTGTATACAAAAATTTGGAAACAGTTCATGAAGTAGTTTAGAAGTTATAGCAATTTTAAGTGTGGCGGGCGATTCTACCCCCATTTTTCCGCCGTCCAAATTGCAATATATCCTGTTTTTAGCACAGAAGTTTTCACAAATGTTTTATAGCAGATACCTCAGAAAAAAATGACTTTGCTTAGTACAACTTAGAGAGTTTGTCCAAACCACTGGAAACTCTGAAATGGCTATTCTTACTGTGCTGCAGTGCTTCAAAGTAGCCACATCATGCAAATTCGAAAATCGCTGAAATTGCGATTTGTTACAAGTTTAACACTTTATCACACAAAAGCCATGCAAACTGAACCCCCTGAACTTACTTGTTCAAAGAGTGTAAGTTGTATAGATTGAGAGCACCAATTTATAACCAGATGTATCAATCATGTATGATACTATTGGCTTTCAAACTTGGAAGATATCTCATTTTGTCAGGTGCATAAAAACGTCGCAACTTTAAACTGCAATATCTCGAAAACGACTGAAGATAGAGACTTCATTCTTGTTGTGTTTTGTATGTTTTTCCATTTACTTTGCAATGATACAGATCTTAAGTATGAAAAACAATATGCTAATCACCCACCCACCGACACACACACGCACACAGATTAAGAAAAATGTCTGTATTTGGCTCAAAGCTCTTAAATGGAAAATAAGCACACACACACACACACACACACACACACACACACACACACACACACACACACACACACACACATGTGCACATGCACACACACACTCTCATGACCCCCCTACCCTCCTTCCCATGTCCAAAGAGGCATTCAATTCACATTACATATATACATTTCAGGTTTTCTTTCAATTCAGTTACCAAGATATTAACATACTCACAGTCGCACAACCCCAAATACAACCTAAACAGACATATATTGCATTTCTTTACAACACTTTTCAGTCCAGTTATGCATCCCATTAACCATGTCACTAAAACAACAACAAAAAAACGGCAAGATAAAGCCCCAAACCTGAGTGTCTGCAGTCTGCTTGCTCTGCTCCAGAGCCATCTGCAGTTTCAACTCGTCTGACTTCAGCTTCTTCACTTCCTCGTCGTGCTCCTCCTTGCTCAAGGCCAGTGCAAGTTGCAGCTGAAGCTCCTCCTCCCCTGGCGAGGATGGCCGGGCATTTTCCATTTCTGCTCCCACACTGCCGCTGCCAGGCGACGCTGAAACCAGAGCGGGATGATGATCTGAATCACTTGCATGACATTACCTAACTTCATTCACACACAGACACAGAGACACACACAGACACGCACACACACAGACACGCACACACAGAGACACAGACACAGACACAGACACACACACACACACACACAGGTGAACACACACGCTTCCATGCACGCATGCACGCCCACATACACACGCAAACACACAGCAGAAAGTACATAATAACATCCTCACTTGATTTCCATGTGAGTCAAAAACAAATCAATGCTGCTTTAAACTCTGCATTTCTCCACTTCTGTAAATTTAGTCCCAAAATACAAGAAGTCTCTATCTGTGTCTGTTCGTAACCTCGGTGTTACAATCGACCAAACTCTCTCTTTCAAACAACATATCTCTAATGTGTGCAAGTCCTGCTACCTTGAACTTCGTAGAATTAGCTCAGTTCGCCGCTTCCCTCACTCAAAATGCCCTGAAGACTCTAATCTGTGCTTTTGTCCTGTCTCGGCTTGACTATTGTAACTCCCTCCTTGCCGGTTGTCCCTTAACACTCATCTCTAAACTTCAAAAAGTTCAGAACAATGCTGCCCGTCTGATCTCCCGCTCCTCTAGATCTGATCACATATCACCAGTTCTGTCATCCTTACACTGGCTTCCAGTTCAATCTCGCACTGACTTTAAAAGTTCTCCTCCTGGTTTCCAAATCACTGAATAATCTGGCTCCCTGCTACCTCTCTGACCTCCTCCATCTCTATGTTCCATCTCGCAACTTACGCTGATCCACCGATTCTCATCTGCTTTGGCTTCCCTCCACTCGCCTGAAAACTTCAGGCCAACGATCTTTCTCTTACAGGCACCGGCTCTATGGAATAGTCTCCCTTCTTCTCTGCGTAACACGGACTCTTTAGAGACTTTTAAAACCTCCCTAAAGACACATCTTTTCCCTCGGACTGATTAATGATATCCACTTACCACTGTGCGCGTGTTTGCTGATGCTGAACATGCTTGTCTGTCTGTCTGTCTGTGCTTTTTTTTCCCCCGGCAGTGTGTGTGTGTGTGTGTGTGTGTGTGTGTGTGTGTGTGTGTGTGCGCGCGCGTGCGCTTTGAATTAGAATTATAATTTATCATGTTTTTCTGTAATATGCGCTTTGGGCTCTCACGAGGTAAAGCGCTCTATAAATATCCTTTTACATTACATTTTACATTTACATAAATATAGGCCCTGAAATGAACAGGATTAAAAAGCGACTCTTTCAGTAAAGACTGTCCACATTTTTGTTCATTAAATAAAAAGGGCTACATGTATCACTTAAAAGAAAAAATCACAAGACAATGCCACAAGCTTTTAATCATAAGTGCAAAACGCTTCCATTTACAGAATCAGTAAACAAACCTTTGAATCGTTACTGCTCAAATCTTACTTTAAAAACATTCAGACAGGTATGTAAAAGAGAAAGAAAAAAAAAAACCCCAAAATACAAATAACCGCAAAGGGCCATATCAGGGCTGTCACCACGCTTAAAATCAACTCACAGGTCATTCATCCACACAATTCTTTAAAAGACATCGTCTAAAATCTCATCCAAAACTTTGTTAAAAATCTTTCCACTGTAAAATCTCAGATCCGATGAAAAATGTTAACCTCTTTCAAGAACTCAAAGATCGCGTCAGGCGGAACATCTCTGAACAAGGTTTCATGGAATCTGCTGTAAAATGTTTGTGTCTCACATCGTGCAAATCCCAACACTCTAAAAGAATATGTTTCATTGTGAGTGGCACATGACACGGAATGCACCAAGGAGCTTCCTCACTCTTTAAAAGGTAGGAATGGGTAAAATACGAATGGCCGGTGTGCAGCCGGCACAGAACCGCTTCCTCCTTACGACCACCAGACGAAGATGGGAGGAACTCCTTTAGGCTTGGACGGATCTGAAAGAGTTTGTTATCCGTCTGTGTATTCCAATCCTCCTGCCAGAGGTCTTTTACATAATCGTTAATTTTGGGTTTCAAATCTGAGCAGGGGATAGGTGTGTTTGACAGTTTCTCTCGTACGGCATTCTTGGCCAAACGTTCCACCATTTCGTTCCCTCCGATGCCAACATGACCAGGAACCTTTGGAGACTGTGAGATTATTCTTAGTGCCAGAACCAGAGCTGTAACTTCAGCAGAGTAAGCAGAAGCGTCTGAAGGAATATGTTCCAACAGTATTTGAGAAGGAGCACCAGGGCAGTAGGCTGCACAGGCCACTCCATCTTCAGACTTGGAACCGTCAGTGAAAATTTTCTGATAGGATGGGAGTTTTGAACTCAGCTCAGCATACAATGCCTTGTATGCCAGAGAGCTGGTGGACTCTTTGCGAAAAGCTGCCAGATCAAAACGAATGTCTGGTGTGAAAAAGGTCCACGGAGGCTCATCTGGAAACTTGGAAAAATCAGACACAACTCCTAGGTCTAGACCTGCATTCCGTGCGTGAGGCTGCATACGAAGGCCAAACGACGGAATACAGGTAGGGTTGTTTTTCGAATTTGTTTTGGAACTGAGGGTCAAAGACACAGTCATAGGCAGGGTTTTTCCGGTTCAGAGAACAGTCTGATATAGTAGTTCAAAGATAGTTTCAACCTGCGGTTGGACAGTGAGGGTTCACCTGCCTCCGCGTACAGGCTGTACACAGGGGTGGTGCGGAATGCTCCAAGACATAGACGAAGCCCTTGATGGTGGATAGGGTCTAAGAGTTTGAGGTAAGACGGTCTTGCAGAGCCATACACAGCACAACCATAGTCCAGTTTGGAACGGACCAGGGCTCTGTAGAGGTGCAGCAAAGTTTTCTTATCAGCGCCCCAGTCAGTGTGTGCTACGACCCGCAGAATATTCAGAGCTTTCTGGCAAGAAGTTTTGAGGCTTTTAATATGGCTGAGCAAGTTCAGTTTTTGATCAAAAATAACCCCCAGAAATTTAGCTTCCTTAATAGCTGGAATGGTGGTCTTTTTCACTATGGGAGCCAAAATTTCCAACAATTAAAACAAAGCTGTTACACAGATTTATATTGTGCTAAACTTACAGTCATTGTATCCAGAGCCATTTCCAAGACTGTCTGATTGGCCGGTTGGGGAAGAACTGGTTCCAGGACTGCTTCCACCTAAACGCATCTGGAAAAATTTTGTACGTATCATAATCATGATAATGACAAAACATTTTAGCGAAGATCATCAAAGGACTTTTGTTTTCTGCATAGCCCAAACTGGAAGCTCAAATTTTCTCATCTATGTATGTATCATTATATGTATATATGTATGTAAGTATGTATATATATATGTATGTGTGTAGTATGCATGTGTGTATGTATCTCTCTCTTTATCTCTATGCAAAACAACCTACTGAAAAATGTCACCAAACACCACAAAAACAGCACTTGAATGTCACACTGTGTTGCACAATCAACTTTGTTTCTAACCCTTTCTCTGCCTGTCTGCTATCTTCTCCTACCAAGTCTTGATGTTACACTTGGATTCTTCTGAGGTGAACATTTACTCCACTTGAATAACAGCCCTAGAGATCTACACAGTTCAACCAATGAACACTACAACCCTGAGAACAGAACCTTTCTGCTAACAAAAAAAACAAACAAAAAAGAAACATAAAACAAAAAAAAAACAAGAAACAAACAAAAATCACTCCTAAAACATAATAAAGAGGTGACAACTTCTCAGCTTAGTATTAACATGATAAAAATAAAAAACAACAAAAACACAAAAAAAAACTATGTACACACACACACACACACACACATGCACAACCAATACACACACACACACACACGCACAACCAACACACACACACACACACACACACACACACACACACACACACACACACTTATATAAACACACTCAAACACATAACACACCTTCCAGCCCCCATCAAGTGGCACATATACAAATGCGAAGAATGGTTCACAAACAGACTTACCTTGCCACTGGGGTTAGGGCCTGGTCCAGCACTGCCCACCCCCACAGCGTTCTGTGCAAAACGTTCTTTCGCCTTAATGGCCTTGGCACGCTCATTCTTCAACCTCTCGTCATCAGATAGGAGGGCGACAAGCTGCTTGGCCTTTTCCCGCACATTCATCCCCTGATCTTTGTTGTCAATATCAATATGCTGGAAAGATGTGAGAGTCTTGATAGCATGAAAATTCTCCTTGCACTGCTGCTGAGCCACTTTCTCACTGCCAGTTTTGATGATGTATTCCAAGAGCATCAGAGCTTTGTACACATGGCGCCAGTTTTTTGCCATCATCGTTCAGTCGCTTCCAGACCATTTGCATGATCTCTGTGAAGGCTACCACATTGTAAGTAAGGTCTGATACTTCGGACATAAGAGTGCTTGATGGGCCCCATGGGTCATTTGATGTTGCTTCTCGCACCTTGACCTGAGCCTCCGAGTAGTTCTTGACCACATTCTTCAATGTTGCGAATGGGTGGCATTTTGGAGCTGGTTAAAATATGGAGTCTAATTCTAACATCCAGCCAAGAGAAACCAATTTGTCACTCGGGTGTAATCTGATTTCAAAGAGATGCCATGATTGTGGAAAAAAACAGGTAGTTGTTCAGGTTTGATGAAGGCTGAAACAATTCATCAAAACACTTGAACCAGTGATACAAATATAACACCCCAGCAGCAAATACATGTTTAAAAAATATACCTGAATCTATCTCTTCTTATGAAACTGCAAAACGTATTCGGATGTAAACAATGTACTCAGCCTCACCTTTTTTTTTTCAGCACCATGGGACATATGTCCTCTAGCAGTTATAGTAGGGGAACATAACGCAAAAGCACATGAAAATGTGAAGACCCTTTCTCAGAGCTCTCAAGAATTTGTAACTTTATCATTAACAGCAAACACCATGACCTTAACTGCTCTGGCTGTTCTTTGCACTCTGTGGTCACTATGTGTGACTAATTGATCAAAGTGAGTATTTGTGCAGAGGAGGAGGTATATAGATGACAGTGTCTATGTGTGTGTGTGTGTGTGTGTGTGTGGGTGGTGGGGGGGGGGGGGGGGGGGGGGGAAGAGTGCAGGTGACATTGTGTCATCTTCTGAGTGTACAAGTCAGTACCAGAATGCATGTGTGTGGGTATAGTGTGTACATGTGTGCATGCATGCATGCATGCATGCATGTGTGTGTGTGTGTGTGTGTGTGTGTGTGTGTGTGTGTGTGTGTGTGTGTGTGTGTGTGTGTGTGTGTGTGTCAGTGTGTGAGTACGAGTGTGTGTGTGTGTGTGTGTGTGTGTGTGTGTGTGTGTGTGTGTGTGTGTGTGTCTGCGTGCATGTGTGTGTGTGCATGCATGTGAGAAAGAGGTGGGGAGAGAGAGAAGAGAGAGAGAGAGAGAGAGAGAGAGAGAGAGAGAGAGAGAGAAAATGAATGGATGGATGATGAAAATTTCTTATTTGTGAAGATGTATTGTCATGAAATCTTAAAAAAACAAAAGAAAAAAAAAACAGAAAGAAAGGAAAAAAAAAAGTAATGTTTGACTGGATAAAAAAGAAAATCATATTCAAGCTCATTTAACAATTTTGCGATTCTGCCATTTTCTGCTTCATCTTCTGTAGTATTAGTTTGTGTGCAGGAAGATAACTTTTGCAGCAAAGCAAACTGATGCTATACTATTTTTTAGCAAGTGCTGAACACGAGTTGTCATTCATTTCAAATACAGACTGATCAAAAGATGATCATTCAAATCTCTGAATGAAGCATGATGGAATGGCGATGCACGATTTGTTAATTTCTAAGGTTTTGCATCATCGAGTAGTAAATGTAGAATCCATTTCCACCTTGGCACTGCTGAAAAGACACACAACAGCCTGGCGCATGACTTCAGAGAAAACTATGTTCAAGCTCATTTGACAATTTTGTGATTCTGCCATTTTTCACTTTTTCACTTCGTCTTTGGTTGCATTTTTTTTATTGTGTGCAGGAAGTCAACTTTTGCAGTGAAGTGAAGGATGCTATACTATTCTTCCTCAGATGCTGGACATGAGTTGTCACTCATTTCAAATAAAAAGTGATCAAAAGATGATCATGAATTCAAATCTCTGAATGAAATATGATGGAATGGCTATGCACAATTTGTCAATTTTTGTGATTTTGCATCATTGAGTAGTAAATGAAGAATCAGTTCCCACCTTGGCACTGCAGAGAAGGCACACAACAGCCTGACACATGAATATGTCATGTGCCATTTCAAAATTTCTTAGGAAAATATCGCAGGTGCACCTTCAATCTAAAGCTTTGAACAGCAGCCATGGTGCGCGCGCGCGCACACACACACACACACACACACACACACACACACACACACACACACACACACACACACACACACACACACACACACACAATACATAAAAAAAACAGGGTCACACTCACACACACACATTGTATATATATATATATATATATATATATATATATATATATATATATATGTATGTATATATATAAAAAAACAGGGCGATTACATAGATTCCCTTTGTTTGCATACGCTAGTAAAAAGAAAAAAAATCGTTAAAAAAAAACGTACTTTTTTACTATACAGGATC
>JADBJO010003346.1:27500-47500 GCA_016801955.1 Conus betulinus | reverse complement strand
TTTGGAAAAAACACATAAACAAACACCACCTTAATACTTACCACTTGCTTAATCCAAGACAGTCCAGGTTCCGACACAACTATTCATGCCACACAGCCCTAATCAACCTCGTTGATGACTGGCTAAATAGCATTAACAACAACAAATATTGTGGTTTCCTCCTTTATTGATTTCAAAAAAGCATTTGATGTGATAGACCATAACCTTCTTCTTAGAAAATTGAAATTGTATGGCTTATCCACAAAAACTTTTACGCTTTTTGACTCATATCTCACAAATAGGCAACAATGTGTGAAAATTAACACAACTCTCATTTCAAACACTTTCCTATGGCGTTCCACAAGGCTCTATCCTGGGTCCCTTACTGTTCACCATTTACATCAATGATCTACCTCTCCATGTCACATCCACCTGTGAACTCTTTGCTGATGATACAACAATACACACAAATAATTCTGATGTTACTGTTCTTGCACAAACTTTACAAGAAAGTGCAAATGACCTCGTAAAAAATGGACTGAATTAAATCACATGTCACTTTGCCCTCAAAAAACTAAATCCATGCTTATCACAACTAGGCAAAAAGACAAAATCTCAATAGTAAGTTCCCACCTGTAATCTTAAAAATGTACCCACTGAACAGGTTACATTTCTCAAAATGCTGCTAGGAATACAAATGATAACAATACTGTGCAGAAAAAATTTCACAGAAAGTTTATCAACTCTCCAGAATCAAACGTTTCCTCGACCTGCATTCACACAAGCTCTTTTTCCAGTCTCATATCCAATCATACGTAGACTATGGACCTACTCTATGGGACTCTGCTAGCGCTAACACCCTCAAACATTGCTAAGCCTACACAAGCGAGCACTCAAATTAGTCCTCCTAAAAAGCAGTAGTCTTCTGGACTCGGACTACAAAAAAGATTCAAGTTCTGAGATTAGAAGACAACAAAGGGATCATGATGCACAAGATAGTGTCTGGCAAGGCACCTCAACATTAGTTCGCAGATTCTCAATTAATTCCTCAAGGACTCTACCCAAACTTCATGTCCCTGTTCCTAGAATTGACTTATTCAAATCCAGTTTAACATATAAATTCAGGTTCCTGTCAATGGAACTCGCTCCCTGAATCAACCAAACAACACCAATGCACAGCAACCTTCAAAACACCATTATTTCAACCATCTTATGTGCCAAAATACTTGCATACTCCGCCATAAATCCACCACCACCCTCTTTGCCTTATGTATGACCCTGACTAGTTAGTGTTTTGTACTTGAAATGCACATGTTATTCTGTTTAGTAAGTATGTCTTATATGAGAACGCGTGCGCGTATGTGTGTGTGTGTGCGTGCGTGCGTGCGTGCGCGTGTGTGTGTGTGTGTGTGTGTGTGTGTACGCGCGCACGTGCGCACATGTGTACATCCTACTACCACTTGCCATCTTGTCATTATGTTGTTATGCATGTATTCTTATGCGACTCTGTCTCTGTCTCTGTCTGTCTCTCTGTCTCTGTCTGTCTGTCTGTCTGTCTCTCTGGATTATCTCCCCTGGAGGGGTCTGTTCTAGGACAGGTGCAGTTTAACTCTCCAGAGGGGTGTTCTGGGCTGATGCCAGAGTCACTCCCCAGAAAGGGGGAGGTGGCGGGGGGCCTGTTTTTTGCCTGGGCAAGTTTAACTCTCCAGGGAGGCCTGTACCAGGCTGGAGCCAGACTAACTCCCTAGGAGACGGGGGGGGGGGGGGGGGGGGGGGGGGGGGGGGGAGTGGCGAAGGGATTGTCTAGGCCAGGTCTAGTTTAACTCTCTAGGGGGCTGTTTTTCGGGAGGTGCCCAGATTAACTCCTCAGGAGGGGGAGGGGGCTGTTCTGGGGCCTTGTCTAGTTTAAACTCTCTCCGGGGGGGGGGGGGGGGGGGGGGGGGGGGCTGTTCCAAGACGGAGTTAGATTAACTCACCTGGAGGGGCTGTTCTGGTACAGGTGCAGTTTAACTCTCCAGAGGGGCGGTTCTGGGCTGGTGCCAGAGTAACTCCCCAGGAGGGGGGGGGGGTCGGGGGGGGCCTGTTTTTATGCCTGGGCAATTTTAACTCTCCAGGGAGGCCTGTACCAGGCTGGAGCCAGATTAATTCCCCAGGAGAGGTGTGGTGTGTGTGGGGGGGGGGGGGGGGGGGGGGGGGGGGGGGGGGGTCTACGCCAGGTCCAGTTTAACTCTCTAGGGGGGCTGTTTTGGGCCGGTGCCAGATTAACTCCCAGGAGGGGGGGGGGGGCTGTTCTGGGCTGTCTAGTTTAACTCTCCTGGGCGGGGGTGGGGGGGGGGGTGGGGGGGGTTCCATGACGGAGTTAGATTAACTCCCCTGGAGGGGTTGTTATTGGGACAGGTGCAGTTTAACTCTCCAGAGGGGCCTGTTCTGGGCTGGTGCCAGATTAACTCCGCGGGAGAGGGGGGGGGGGGGGGGGGGGGGGGCTGCTCTAGGCCAGGTCCAGTTTAAACTCTCTAGGGGGCTGTTTTGGGCCAGTGCCAGATTAACTCCCCAGGAGGGGGGGGGGGGGGGGGGGTGTTCTTGGGCCTGTCTAGTCTTAACTTCCCCAGGGGGGGGGGGGGGGGGGGGGCTGTTCTAACGGTGCCGATTAACTCCCCTGGAGGGGCTGTTCTAGGACAGGTGCCAGTTTAACTCTCCAGAGGGGCTGTTCTGGGCTGGTGCCAGAGTCCAGAGGGGCCCCAGGAGGGGGGGGGGGGGGGGGGGGCTGTTTTGTGCCAGGGCCAGGGGGGCTGTTCCATAACGGTGCCAGTTTAACTCCTCTGGAAGGAGGCTGTTCTAGGACAGGTGTAGTTTAACTCTCCAGAGGGGCTGTTCTGGGCTGGTGCCAGATTAACTCCCCAGGAGAGGGGGGGGGGGGGGGGGGGGGGGGGGGGGGGGGGGGGGGGGGGGGGGGGGAGGGGGTTTTTGTGCCAGGGCCAGTTTAACTCTCCAGGAGGGGGGGGGCTGTTCTGGGCCAGTTTAGTTCAACTCTCCAGTGGGTGGCTGTTCCAGTCCGGTGCCAGATTAATTCCCCAGATGTCTTAGGGGGCTGTTCTGGGCCAGGTCCAGTTTAACTTCGCAAGGGGAGGGGCTGTTTTTTGGGCCAATGCCAAATTAACTCGCTGGGGGGGGGGGGGGGGGGGGGGGGGGGGTTCTAATCCTGTTGGGGGGCTGATTTTTGGCGCAAACCCAGATTAACTCCCGGGAGTTAATCTGGGACAGTGCGAGACTGACTCCCGGGAGTTAAACTGGGAAGGGGGGGGGGGCAGTTTCACCACGTTACACCGGCCCGTGAGCGGAAGTCAACTTTTTTTTGTTATAATGTACATATATATACACATATATGTATATACACACACACACACACACACACACCATGGATGTCCGTCGTGGTCGTGGTCGACGTCGTGGTCGTGGTCGACGAAAACGTCAGTGACTCCGCATGTGTGAGCGCAAGCCAAAGCTGGACACACAGAAACGTCCACACTCTGGGCATGCGACAGCTGTCATTGGGTCAGGTCTCCTCTCTTTGCGGGCTTGGCTCTTCTGGTCCAATTCCTGAAACGCTTCTCTTCGAAGAAGCTATTTACTCTTTTGTGGACAGCAAGTCGCCAGGCACTGCGGTCCGTGGCAAGTGTTTCCCAGCCCTGAAGCGGGATGCCACAGGATGCCAGTGATACTTTCAGGCAGTCTTGAAGCGTTTGAGTGGCAGCCCAGTGTTCCTTGTTCCAGCTGCCAGCTCAGAGGCTGTTTTCTGCCGGGCGTAAGCTTGATCTCACAGGTCTGCTCCCCCCCCCCCCCCCCCCCCCTTTTTTGTTGTTGATAGAAGTCCAGAGTTTGCTAGACAGTTCTTTAGGGGGAGGGTAGAGGAAAAGGGTGGATGAAGGGGAAGGAAAGCGGGATGAAAAAGAGGGAGAGATTGCCGAAAACTAACTCTCTTTCAGGAAATCAATTACGCTCGCCAAAAAACTGTTAAGACAAGGAGGAGTGGGTGGTGGTGGTGGTGGTGGTAGTGGTGGAAGCGAGACAAGTACTCTCCCCAGCAAAGTTGCTGATGGAATAGGNCCATTCACCACCTCCGCCATCCTTCCATTGTCACCTTGTTCCCGGTGCCGTCTCTTAGCAGTGTAGCAGTCTGTTGTGCTGTCAACCTGTTTCCCGGTGCCGTCTCTGTGTAGCAGTCTGTTGTGCTGTCACCTTGTTCCCGGTGCCGTCTCTTCTGTGTAGCAGTCTGTTGTGCTGTCACCTTGTTTCCCGGTGCCGTGTCTTCTGTGTAGCAGTCTGTTGTGCTGTCACCTTGTTCCCGGGTCTCTGTAGCAGTCTTCTGTGTAGCAGTCTGTTAGCAGTGTGCTGTCACCTTGTTCCCGGTGCTGTCTTCTGTGTAGTGCAGTCTGTTGTTGCCTGTCACCTTGTTCCCGGTGCTCCTCACTGTCGTCACTCCGTTGTGCTGTCTCCCCAGGGCTGTCGTGTGTCTTCCGACGTCTCCCCAGGGCTGTTCGTCTCCGACTTCTGTGCGTCCCGACGTCCGTCCCCCAGGGCTGTCCGTCGGTGTGCTTCCGACGTCTCCCCCAGGGTCGTCACTCCGTTTTCGGTGTCTCCCCAGGGCTGTCATGTGCTTCCGACGTCTCCCCAGGGCTGTCGTGTGCTTCCGACTTCTCCCCCGGGCTGTCATCCCTGTTCAAAACGAACAACATCCAGTCATCGTGTTTATGCGTGAAAAACGTGCGTATATCGATCTCTCTATATGCCGCGCGTGTGCGTATGCGTGCGTGCGTGCGTGTGCGGTGTGTGTGTGTGTGTGTGTGTGTGTGTGGTGTGTGTGTGTGTGTGTGTGTGTGGTGTGTGTGCCTGTGTGTGTGTGTGTGTGTGTGTGTGTGTGTGTCGTGTGTGTGCGTGTGTGCGCATTTGCCCACGCGTGTAGTTTGTGGCACACAACGATCCTCACGCCATTGTCACTGTGGTAGGAAAAAAAAAAGATTGTCATCACTTTGCGAAATCCTGGGTTCCAGTGATAACTTGAAAACGTCAAGCTCATGATAAAGATTCTGACTGGCTTACTGATTGCAGTGAGTAATTTCCCTTATGATCAGGATCAGTCTGATTGGCTCACTGATTGCGATGATGTCACTTCCAGCTCATGATAAGGATCGGTCTGATTGGCTCACTGATTGCAGTGACGTCCTTCCCTCATGACAAGGAATCCGTCTGATTAGCTCACTGATTGCAGTGACGTCACTTCCCTCATCATAAGGAATCAGTCTGATTGGCTCACTGATTGCGGTGATGTCACTTCCCTCATACGAAATCAGTCTGATTAACTCACTGATTGCAGTGACGTCATTTCACTTCCCTCATGATAAGGAATCAGTCTGATTGGCTTCACGGATCGCAGTGATGCCAGCTTCCCAAGGGAGAACAATGCACCGAGGGGAAAAATAAGACAGTAAACCTTTGCCCTCAAATATACTGGAAGCTTTACATGCATGTACTCCTAACTCATTACGTCCAGATGAGAATGCAGATGTTCCAGAATGTGTCTCTTACCTGGTTCAAATCGTGTAGTACCCTGTCCTCTCTGCTATGAAAACCAAGGATGGTGCGCTATGGAATCCTGGTGGCCTGGTACCCAGATTTTGGACAGTGGCCAATCCCTAAAATCCTGCCACCAAACAAAAAGCCATCAGATATGAATTAAAATAAAACACAAACTTCAGACTTTGATCCATTCCTGACTCAAAACCAAGTCGCTAATCCCTAAGACAGGAACACCACATCCTATAAGAAACATACCAATGTCTAATAAAGGGAATACAGCGAAAAAAAAAGAAAAACCGAAAAAAAATACCTAAAGTACCGAAAAAAAACTACACGCTACATTCTGAGCAAAAAAAAAAAAAACTGTAGGCCTAGAAAGGAGGAGGACACAACACCACACTAAACCTTATCACAGGAGTTGATAAAAATGAAAAATGAGCACACAATTCCGTGAAAGACGGCCACCGTTCCCTATCAATAAAAACTCGAAGTCCTGTGAAAGAAGAAACCTAATCATCAGAAACAAAACTAACTCCGTGAAAAATGAGCATTTAGCACTGAGAAAAGGAGGCACTAAACCGTGTGAAAGTAGTCGTTAGACCACATGAAAGGTGAACACCAAACTCTGTTAGTGAAGATGATAATACTAGGTAAACATTATTCTGCGGAAAGGACTACGAAAGGAAGGGACCAAACCGTATCAAAAATGAATACTACAATCTATGAAAGGAGATTTTAGGCGCTATGAAACATGTTTATCCCTGAGAAATAAGACTCAAGACCGTGAAAGGAGGAAAATAAATCATCACTGAAGAATACTGAACTGGTCAATGTCTATCTCCCAGTTTCAACGTTGCTCGCTTCCTGCTAGTGTGCATATGGTGTGTGTGTGTGTGTGTGTGTGTGTGTGTGTGTGTGTGTGTGTGTGCGCATGTGCGAGTGAGTGCGTGCGCATGCAAATGCGCGTGTGCGTGTGTGGCACCAGCGTCTTCATGCCTGTGTCACTCTGGTGCGTTGTTACAATGATTGTGTGCATGTGTGTGTGTGTGCGCCCCAAGTTGTATGTGTGAGTACATGCGTTCAGCCTCACGCAAGGAATCAGTCTGTGTGTGTGTGGCTTCAGCGATCCTCATACCTTTGTCACTCTGGTTAAAAAAAAAAAAATCTGTGGACAATTTATTGTGATCATTTGGCAAAATCCTGGCCCCAAGTTGTAACGTGAAAAACTTTGTTCAGCCTCACAAGAAGGAATCAGACTGTTTACGGGCTTACTGCAGCGATACCCAGGGCTGGCCTGTTTACCGGCCGTTTGTATAGAAAAAGGGCTGGACTGTTTACGGGCTGTTTGTAGAGAAAAAGGGCTGGACTGTTTACGGGCGGTTTGTACAGAAAAAAGGGCTGGACTGTTTACGGGCGGTTTGTAGAGAAAAAGGGCTGGACTGTTTACGGGCGGTTTGTTTAGAAAAAGGGCTGGCCTGTTTACAGGCCGCTATCCAAATGATAGCTGACAAGACAACATATGTGTATAAAAGCGCAGGCAGCTTTGCGCCGTTTTCAGTTTAACCCCATACTGGACTGAACAGTACCAACTTCACCAGTCTGTATAATCTGAGTCAGTTTAACCCATACCGGACTGCTGAACAGTTGTACCAAGTCAGTTTAAACCCATACCGGACTGAAACAGTACCAACTTCACCAGTCTGTATAATCTGAGTCAGTTTAACCCATACCGACTGAACAGACCAACTTCAGTCTGAACAGAGTCAGTAACCCATACCGGACCAACTTCACCAGTCTGTATAATCTGAATCAGTTTAACCCATACCGGACTGAACAGTACAAAACTTCACCAGTACAGTCTGTATAATCCGAGTCAGCCGGGCACAGTTTGACCTTAAAAACTATGGGTTCACAGCTCATGTTCCTGGTGTGATCCATTTTGAATACAAAAATAGTCCACAGTCGGTCCTGCCAAAGTGTGCACACCGTCAGTGTGACTCAGTCTACCAGTAACTCAACCCAGTGGCGTTGGAAACGACACTACACCTCTACTTTCCCTTCAGGTTTTGTTGGTTTGTATTCCTCTGACACATACTATTTTCCTATCGATTATCAACGATAACATCTGCCATCAGGCCAAACTTTTCATCTCTTTTCCTATTACCTGATATTTGTTTCACATCTATGCATACAGTCGCATTTTTATGGCAAATCCTATGCGATTTGGGGAAATATTACAGCCCCACGTACTGAGTTAACAGGGATAGATGCCTATTTTTTTTCTCTCAGGGTCTTTGCACAAACAAATAGCTTCCTTTGTGAAGTTTAATCACAACTTTGAACACTTTGCATGAATATCACCTTCAACTTTAATCTCAGGTCATCCTGGGAAATATCACTCTGGTCATCCTGGGAAATTTCGGTTTCGAAATTAAAGCAAAAGACTACACGAATGTTCAGTCTTACATCAAAGGTGTCAGTTAAAGAGCTGCTCTAACGACCTTATGAACGACTTTTTCAATCATTTGTTTTCATTGAAATTATCTGCTACCTGTGCATCCCCCCCCCCCCCCCCCACTGTTCCCGCTCCCCTCCCCCCGCTCCCCTGTCTTCCCAGCCTTCTACCTCCCTTCTTATACAGTCTCTATTCTTTCCAACGGGTTGGGTCATCTTTGGTGGATGAGACAAGTCAGAATATAGTTCATTCGCAAATTACAGAACTGTCAGTGATACTGGAAGTAAAGAAGGGAGCTAATCCAATATTTAATTTCTAGTTGTTTGTCAAAGGTGCTCACCTATATCTCTTTGTAGCGGTCTTTCGTGCCGTCACATTGTTCCTGCTATGGTCTTTCTTCTGGGCTCCGCTGTTTCCAGTGTCTCCCTCGGGCTGTCATCCGGTTCGTCGCGTCTCTCCTTGGCTGCCGTTCGGTTCCTCTGGCTTTCCGTCCTGTTCCTGACGTCTGAGGTACGAAAGGAAAGAAAACGCTGCATCCTGCGAAAGGCAACAGTTTCTTGTGAAACACTATAGAATGGCATGAAAGGAGAGCGCTAAATCGTGTGAAAGGAAACTATTTCTTGTGAAGCAGTATATCATCCCCATGAAAGGGCAACACTACATCATGTGTAAGGACACAAAACCCTAGGAAAGAACACTGAACCCTGCCAAGGAAGTAGACACCAAATTCAGCAGAATCAAAGCACGCCTCATCCTACCAGACCATTGCGCTGGGTTCATTATACACTACAAGTAAGCTAGGAACATTTCAATTTTTTTACGAACGTTCATGATTACCAAAACAAATCACTGACAAGCAAATTTTTATGGAGTTTCTACTTTGTAAGGAGCGTTATTGCGATTTTGGTGTGTGTGTGGTTCAACCCCCCCCCCCCCCCCCCCCCCCCCCCCCCCCTCTACCTGAAAAATCAAGACACCTGCCTAATTTGTATTTTATAAAGATTAGACAGTGTGAACACTATGGCTTTACTAACGTTACGATCGATATTTTACAAGTTTCCTTTTTTCTTGTAATTTATCGTTGTACGGAAAATATAACTGCCATATATTTAAAAAAAAATTAGCATTTACTGTACCTGACTATGGCACACTGCTGAGCAGTCACAGCGCTTTGACGTTCATTCCTGGCAACGTGGACTCTGGTCATTCTCAATGACCCCGACAGTTCCCGAGTTCACCCAAGCATTTATTCCTTACACAAATGACAGACCCAAGAATCTGACTGAGAGGTGAACACTTTCAGCGTTTGAAATGTTGTCACAGGTTAAGCTATGGTCAGGCCCACTGTTTTCCAGCCTCTTCTTTGTGCCTTATCTTTGTCACGTCCCTCAAAGACGTGGAGGACAATGAAATGTATCTAGAGTGCAGACCTTCAGTGGAACACTTTCACCCAGTAACATCTTGGGAGACAGGACCAACAATCTGCGAGAAGACGTCCCTGAGGAACTTTCAGGCAAGAGCAATGAGGTTACTGTTCTTTTTCAAGTGACTGTATTCCTCCAAGACAAGACCAGTCTGGTTCGCACCTGGCCGTTGACATATTTATTGATGCCTAGATTCCACGGCTTCATGGACTGTTCTGAAAATATGAATATCCCTTTCATACTGATCCCAGGGTGCCTTGTAGCTCCTCAAATGCATCTATCAATGAAAGACAGCTGAAGATACCAGCAACTCGACACTAGTGAATCATTGGGGAAAGGGGGGCCCTGTCCAGAACGAATGACGTTGGTGACACCAGAGGTACCAAAACTCTACACATTTAGATGTATGCATCTTGCCTCCCAGCCTATAAACCGACCCCAACATCATCCAGTGACTAACAGACGTACAGGGACGTTGCTGAAGGATCTGCATGGAAGAGAAACCCGTGTTGTGGTAGCAAGCACAGCACATTGTTCTGGTCTGCTCCACAGGCGGTTCCAGAGCTCCTTTGTGAGCACACACCAGGAAACGACTTGTGAAACTAACTCCAGGTTCACAACTTCCAACGAATCTGACGTCGGTTCCACAAGTCACGTATGAGCCACATACTGATCCCATTACCCAAGGCAAGGGATACTCAAGAACCTGCTGATCACAAGGAAACTTCAGGAACAACAAATCCTTCCTGAAGCATAACCTCTGGCAGTTTCAGGGACGGTTCCAGAACCTTGTGAGTACAGACCAGAAACGACATGAACTAGCTCCAGATTCACTGAATCAACGAGTCTGAAGTCAGTTTCATAAGTTGCGTACGAGCCACGTATTGACCCCATTACCCAAGGCAAGGGATACTCAGAAGTACCAGGTGATCACTAAGAAACGTTTCAGGAACAAATCTTTCCTGAAGCATCCTCTCTGGCAGTTCCTTGGGCGGTTCCAAATTTCGCGAGTACACACCAGGATCGACTTGTGGAATTAAGCTCAGATTCGGAACACCAAGGAATCTGACGTCAGTTCCACAGGTCAAGTACGAGCCACATATTTATCCACTGCCCAAGGCAAGGGATACTCAGAAGTACCAGGTGATCACTAGGAAACCCTTCAGGAATAACGAACCTTTCCTGAAGCATTTCCTCTGGCACCGCTGTTCTGCAGCTTCGTTCCACGGACACTTGACACCGGGAACCGGAGCAGCCCTGCCTGGCACAGAAAGGCCAGAGGCTTAGTGCTCCAAACACCACAGATCAGATGCCTGTGGCCTTCAGTCTGTTCACCACAGATCTGATGCCTGTGGCCTTCAGTCTGTTCACCACAGATCTGATGCCTGTGGCCTTCAGTCTTTTCACCACCCTCTGACAGTGGGTTCAGACCTCATAAGCCGATGTGACCACACACAGTGGATTCCATGGAAAAACAGATCCACTCTGACCTCATGATGTGAATGCTATACGCCAGAGACATACGTCTTTGATGTCTCCAGCAACACAAAGCACAGGTTTCATATCCACACAGAAGTTCAGCAACAGAGCAACCTGCACGTCATCAGCCTTGTCAGAACTAAATGAAAATGAGAAATTGTAACAGAATAAGAATTCCACAAGCAGTTAAAAACTTAACCAACACCATCATTCTAGACAAGACCCCCGTCCTTACGATCCACCATCCAAGATGACAGGTCACCTGGGATCGGAGTGACTGAACATCCCCAGCTGTATTTCACAGATAAACTGAAGGAAGGCTCAGCACAACGTGCATCCTACTTTTTAGAAATCGCCACCATTGCAGGGCCAGCTTTGATTCAGAATAATTTAGAGTCTTCGCAAAACACATCAACGCCAAACTGAAAACTAGACTTCACAGTCCATACAGTAACCTGAAAGCACCCGGGACAGGCCTCCCACAGATTTCAGATCTGCCACCAAGGTGAGGCAGGCGACAGTAAATCATGTCCGATCTGAACACCAGACGCATTTCTCAGTTCTGTCCCTCAGTGAACAGAAGCAGAAAGGCACAAAAGGCAGATTGAAAAACAAGGCTCTATAACAACCTTGACACTTTTGACTCTGAGATATTACATGACTGGAAATCATTGGCCGCTTCTCTGGCCAACCATTTGGAAGGAATAAATGACAGAATGAAACATCAGGACTGCTAAATTCACTAAGAATGTGCTGCGCTGCAAACATATGGATTGTACGTTAGTCGATGACTTCATGGTTAGGGTCAATATTAAATACAATCAGCTACATCAATCGCAAGAAAGGTCAATAAGGGCATTTGTAAAAACGACAGGATGCCTAAGAACACTTTGATGTGAAAAGTTACTCTGCGTTTAATATGTATAAACAGACATGTGAAATGGCATGTTAACATCTCTGAATCTGTCGGTGTATGAATAATTCTAAGTTTATTATGCTTTTGTGTAAACAAAATGTGTTGCACGTTGAATCAAGGGCTACACTCACATTTGCCCCAGTAAAAGATATACTGAAAAAGAATGCTTAATGATACAGAGCATCTTCCTTCAACTGATCTCTTTTTTCTGATAAGGTGGGGATGGGGGAAAGTGATGTTGGTTGTAAAATATGGACATAGCCATATTAAGACAAACCACTGGTTTTCACTGTACAAAATCAGAGTTCTGGTTCTCACCTGACCGTGTGAGCCTGGGGACGCACGCCATGAGGAAGGGCCCGCACAAGTCCAGTCAGGGGGGGGGGGGGGGGGGGGGGGGGTCCGCCTGATCCATCCAACTTTCCTGTGGCATCCACAAAATATTTACAGGAATAAACGTGTGTTTTTTTTTTATATACAGTAATATAAAAATGAGACAAAGGTGAGGCGATTAAAGTCATATGCATCACAAGTTGATCGATTGTTTTAGCGTAACGTACTTCAAACTCCATGGAATCGAATACTTGCAGCTGGAATTTCCAAGGGAGGGAATTACCGTTACGCCTTATCCAAATGCATGCGACTTCTCTGGCTCGCGGGTTCTCTCTCTCTCTCCCCCCCCCCCCCCCCCCCCTCTCTCTCTCTCTCTATAACCCATCTGCTAAACGAGTATTAATGTTTGAAAATAAGTATAGGCACACCCCATGTTCATTATCTGCTCTGTTTGATGCTCTCCTCCAAAAAGGGGCCCATTTGTGGGACAATTTACAAGTGTGTGACATGAACAGAATGGGGGGCGGGGGGGGGGGGGGGGGGGGGGGGGGGGGGGGGGGGGGGGGGGGGGGGGGGGGAGACAAGACAATTGGGTGGGTGGAAACGGACAAAAACGTGAATGGTGCCCGAAATCACGAACAAATACGTCAGACCGATGAAGGTGGTGTTAAAAAACAGTATCATTTCAAACTGTCAACCTGGCTATTTCACGGGAAGTTTACCTTTCACACCCCCCGTCCCAGACCCAAGCTGCTTTCCGTCATTACGGGCTGCAAAGACATTGAGGACACTACTATGGCCCAGCTACATACAGTACTACCCTTCCTATTGAGGACACTATCATGGCCCAGCTACATACAGTACTACCCTTCCCATTGAGGACACCATCATGGCCCCAGCTACATACAGTACTACCCTTCCCATTGAGGACACTACCATGGCCCAGCTACATACAGTACTACCCTTCCCATTGAGGACACTACCATGGCCCAGCTACATACAGTACTACCCTTCCCATTGAGGACACTACCATGACCCAGCTACATACAGTACGACCCTTCCCATTTCAATGAATCAGGTTCAGTACTTGGACCTTAGGATTCTTTTGTGTCTGAGAAAGGTACGAAACGTATTCATTCCCATTTCAGTGTGTATCTCAAAGATTCCTCCTTCAATGTCTCCCAGCTCCCCCCCCCCCCCCCCCCCCCCCACCCCCCACCCCCCCCCCCCCCCCCCCACCTCTCCACTGCTGTCATCGATGTCCGTCCAGCAGCTGTCTGTCCACAATCTTTTCTTGTTCGGCCAATACATCTGCCCAAATCCACGAAAAACGCAAACTGTCATTTGACGTTAATATTGTGGACAGAAAAAAATATCAGTAGGACGGGCTAAAGAAGCTTGCTGAAAGGCCTTCCATCACAACTGGAAAAACAGCTTTGTGAACAGTACAGAGCCTTTTCTGTTAAGCACAGGACAGGCTTCTGTTCCTCTGAAGCAAAAGCCACACTGACGGAAATAAGACAATGCACCTCGTGGCTTTATGCAACTGCAAATAGGACTGTGCGCGCACCAACCCCTTACTTCCCTGCTTTTCATGTGTATGACTTCAACAGCTCTACCCAGTCTTCTGGGCTAGAATGGCGGCACAGGTCTACAGCTCCTACCGTTCTTGCCCGACTCCAAAGCTTCGTCGACTGATGGGCGCACAGTCCACGAGTCCCACGATTAGCGGCACACCCCCCATGAGATCGACCCATTCCGAAAAACAGTCCACAGCCCAGAACATGTTTAGCAATGACGTTCGTCCGCTGAAAATGAGCAATGTTCGAGATGGGGGGGGGGGGGGGGGGGGGGGGGCAAGTGGGGTACATTTACCGTGGACACTGCTGGACCAGACCTGTGATGTCTTGGAGAACTTCCACAAGGTGGGTTTTTCGCGGGGGAGGGGGGTGGGGGGGGGTTTAGTGTGACTAAGCGGAGGACATACCGTTCCATACAACACGAGCGCGCGTACCCACGAACACTTAAAACATTTTGCATGTGGCTGCAAATGCGTGGTGGGCGAAAGGTATGCCTTGCTTTACAGAATTCAAACAGAAACGTTACAACTCGGCACACATGGGTGCACAAGGCCATGCATGCGCTTGTTCCATTCCGCGTGCAAGTGTTCCAGACGAGGCCATACTGCTCCATAGACTACAGACTTTCGCTAAGCACCCCTAAACACGCAGGCACATGAAAAGGGTAGCGCGCACACGCGCGCTTGCAAACCCACACGCACAAACCCACCGCTCTCTTCGTAATAAGATCTATTTAAGAAATTAAAAAAAAGAAAACGAAGCGTGTTCAAAATGTAAAAAAAAAAAAAAAATGTAGCAGCTCTAATGGGCTACGACGGTATCACTTTCTCAGTACAGTCGTAGCCGCTTATAGCGATTCGCCAGGGACATTCAAATTTGCTTCGTTATATCCGGCTTTCGTTACAACCGACGCGCCGGTTATAACGAATTTCGATCTGATTGCTTCGTTATATCCGGCGTGACATTCTCTCTCTCTCTCTCTCTCTCTCTCTCTCTCTCTCTCCACACACACACACACACACACACACACACACACAAAAAGAATTTGCTGTAGTGTTATCAGATGAAGAACTTGTGATGAAATCAGTTGCGAAATTCGAAGGATAGTCAAAATTAGGATAATGCATCAAAATGCATACAAGAGATATATGAATGAATAATACTATTCATCGCATGTAGAGGAGATCATCGTTTGATTGAGTGGATGGTTGAGTCACTCTTACAATTTTTTTGTTTCCTAACGTTTTTCTTCTTTCTAACGATATTGGATTACTCCTGTGAGATAGGACATCCGGAGATATTCCGATTATACGGGTTTTTTTTTTTTTTTTTTTCCCCCTTAGCCTTTGATTTAATGCACACTGGGAATAAGTGGGTACTATTTGCAGTGAAAGGAACAGTTCCCCCCCCCCCCCCCCCCCCCCCCCCCCCCCCTTATCAAAAGACCCTCTTTGGTAATGGTGGGAGGAAAAGTGGCAGAGGAGGGGTGGGGGGGGGGGGAGACGGCGAAGGCGAGGCGGGGGGGGGGGGGGGGGGGGGGGGGGGGGGAAGGGGGGGGGAAGACAGCATTAAGAACATACTGCTCAACAGAGACCAATTTCCCTCATCCGACTAGCTGCTGAACTTCGACAAGAAGGTATGGTGTGTTGGCAAGTGTTTGCGTTTCTGCGCTTCTTTCCGTCAAATATTAAGGGTGACTTTTTTTTTTCAATGTGCGCAATTTTTATAACTCTAATTTATTACCGTTTGCATTTTCTTGAAATGTAAAGCGCCGTTGAGCATTTTTTATGGAATATGCACCATACAAATACATATTATCATCATCATCATCATTTATTATTATTATTATTATTGAAATCTTCTAGCATTGAATGTAAATATTCCCTCAAATTGTCCAAGCCTACTCGACATTTTCTGCGACCAAAGGTTAACAACTATTCGACGCAAAAAAAAAAAAGTTATTATGATTCTCTCTGCAAGTAGACCCCCCCCTCAAAAACTGTTATATAAAAACATACCATTATCAAATGCAATGAGTAAATTAAACACTACCCATCCCACCCAATTTGATAAAACAGGCACCGTATGACTGTACCTGAAGAACACTCACCCGCTACGTTCGGCTTGCCACATATCACAGCTACAGCACGTGCGTTCTCCTCAGGGACGGACGGCGGTCTGATATTAATCGTGGAGATTCAGGGCAAGCGGTGATTGGATGCCGAATGATCACGTGGCACGACAAACTCCAGAGCAAAGCGCTTGCATTGATTGGCTGCCGGATGATCATGTGATTCGACAAACTCGCACGCATGTGAGACACGACTTGCTGCGACAAAAGAGGAAGTGCTTACAATGGCTGGAAGCCGAATGCGATACGATTAACTGGCATGCACGTGAAACACGTAAAATGCCTCACACCCTGGCGACGTGGCAACGTTGCACATTGCTTCAGTCCACGTCACTCAAATCAACGTTGAACACGTGATGTCAAATAACACTTTACAAAGCAGTGCTTTTGTTGTGCTAGTTGTCCTAAACAACCTGACACTGAATCCAGAATATGATATTGGAATTAATATAATTATAACCATTTTCATACAGAGCTATTGTAAAAATAAAATCACTGACGTAGAAAAAGACTTCGTATGATACCGAGGCCTAAACGATGACTCCAGTCGACCAAGGAAAGAATTAGATGGACGTCTGTCTGTATGTATACGTGTGCAAACATGGTGTGATTGACCGGTTTCGACAAATCAGCCAGTTTCGGACAGGGTTTTTTTTTTTTTTTTATAGTAAAGCCAATTTTGATGTTTTTAACAATCGGCATTCTGATCCTAAGAGAAAAGCCATGGCACGCCATGTGACCATAACAGAACGTGAAGAAAGAGAAAGCAGGGGACACATTCGGAAATCCACCTCCAGCACATCTGACCCCTCCCCCCCCCCCCCCCCCCCCCCCCCTCCATGGGGCTAATCAAATGGTGGTGTCCCGTCTCCCCCCTCTCCATTGTCTGTGAATGAGACCATCACATGGGCCATCAAAACAGATATATCTTTATGGGCACCAAACCTACTGTCAACACACACACACACACACACACACACACACACACACGTGTGTGCGTGTGTGTGTGTGTGTGCGTGTGTGTGCAGTCTATTGGAACGTGCTGTTACTACTTTCATTTTTCACTACGAATCTAGGGTGTATAAAATGCTTTTTATGCACCGCATTTTTTCAATGCATTCCTGGTAAAGGGGCGGATCGTTTTGTCTGGGAGTTTTCCGTTACCACTGCATCCTGTATCCTGGACTGTTTTCTGCCGGGCGTAAGCTTGATCTCACAGGTCTGCTCCCCCCCCCCCCCCCCCCCCCCCCCCCACCCCTCTTTTTTGTTGTGTTGATAGAAGTCCAGAGTTTGCTAGACAGTTCTTTAGGGGGAGGGTAGAGGAAAAGGGTGGATGAAGGGGGAAGGAAAGCGGGATGAAAAAGAGGAGAGATTGCCGAAAACTAACTCTCTTTCAGGAAATCAATTACGCTCGCCAAAAAACTGTTAAGACAAGGAGGAGTGGGTGGTGGTGGTGGTGGTGGTGGTAGTGGTGGAAGCGAGACAAGTACTCTCCCCAGCAAAGTTGCTGATGGAATAGGGAGGGTAGTGCAGTGGTGTGATGGAGGGAACAGAAGGAGTCGGGGTTGGGGTATATCGATGCAAAATAAGCACGTTGTCTGCAACGTGTGCTGATAAAATGTTTCTATGGACGCCGTTTTTGTTTTCGTTTTTTTTTTTTTTTTTTGTTTGTTTTGTGAACGCACTTTTTAAAGTTTTTTTTTTAATTGGGTCAGACAGTGGAGAGAGAGAGAGAGAGAGAGAGAGAGAGAGAGAGAGAGAGAGAGAGAGAGAGAGAGAGAGAGAGAGAGAGACAGAGAGACAGACAGACAGACAGACAGACAGAGACAGACAGAGAGAGAGAGACAGGGACAGAGATGGGGGTTTGGTGGGGGATGGGAACGAGCGAGCAACGCCTGACGTACACAAAACTGAATACAATGATTAACCCTGGGGGGGGAGGAAATGAGTGGGGACTGGGGGGGGGGCGGGGAGGGGGGAGGAGGGAAGGGATATATAATAATATCATGTAGAACAATACAACAAACCTAACACATTCCAACTTTCATTGAAAGCACGATCTTTTAAGATGTGTGTGCCACCGAACAATGCGAGTCGCTGCTTTAAACCGTGTGCTGGAGGATTCAGGCCAGTAACTGTCGTTTTGCCAGTTAGCAACGTTATTTCACGGGCAATATCATCAGCTAAATATGATTCATGGAATGATGTATGTTGACCATGTAAATTATACAGTAAGGTCAGCAAATCCGGCCCACGTTACTCCACAAGAAGGCGACTCATGACTGTAAATGTTTCGAAAAGCAGTCTGCTGATATCCGTAGTATACACTCGATAACATGACTATTGTGGTTACTACATAACTTTCTGTTATGTGTATAATTTGTACTGAATTCTGTGGTTCAGTATAATGCTGTTGTATTTTAATGTATAGATTTTCCATTGGCCAGAAAGCAGAGCGATAGTTAGATAAATGCGATCATCTTTAGCACGTATATACATTCAGTGAAATAATCTACACCACGTATGTGATTTTACATTTTTTTACACATTCATTCAATATGTAAACGAAATGACATATCTTATACCTATTTTACTTACGTAACTACTTTCCTTTTCAACCCCCCCCCCCCCCCCCCCCCCCCCCGAGTCCACCCCCCCCCCCCCCCCCCCCCCCCCCAGCACCCACCCCGCCTCCCCACCACCCCCCGCCCACAGTGCATGCGCGCGCACTCACTCGCTTGATCCGTCAGGACGACAAAACGGGTTTTTTCCTTCTCAAAAACTACTATTATCACAGCTGCTGCTGCTGCTGCTGCTGCTGCTGCTGCTTTTTACCGTTCCTACTACTGCCGCTGCCAACAACAACGACAACCACGACGACAACAACGGGAACAACATTCACAACCACCAGCTCCTACTGCTGCTACTACCACCGCTACTTCTACTACTGTTGTCGTTGCTGCTTCTGCTGCTATTGTTTTTTTTTTTTTTCCTTCTAATTTTCTTTACTGGCTATGTATTTCTTTGCTACCAAGGAGACACTTCTAGCTCAGATACCGTTCCGTGTCTGTCACCAATTTTTTCTTTACACCCACGTCCACTCACACACATGCACACTGGCATACAGTTTACAGAAATCCAACCATACAGAAATCCACCCATATACACGCACGCGCACGTGCGCGCGCACACACACACACACACACACACACACACACACACACACACACACATACATCTCTCTCTCTCTCTCTCTCTCTCTCTCTCTCTCTCTCTCTCTCTCTCTCTCTCTCTCTCTCTCTCTCTCTCTCTCTCTATACACACTTTCGTATGATGGTATTCACCATGCAAACGCACGGATGCACACTCGTACTGACACCGGTACAATGTACTGTTTTTTTCATGAATACGGTAACCTTTATTCATTGTGTTTAAAATGTTTTCTTCTGATTTAAAGTGGTAAACATGACAGTATGAATGTGATAGCACACCAAACATCAGTAGATAAGAAAAAAACCCGACGCAGTGCATCAAATGACTAAATATTAGAATCAGCAAGAGATTGTCCATTTAGTAACTGAAGTGAAAAGGGAAAATCCAAGGGAAGTGATTGTCATTTAGTAACTGAAGTGAAAAGGGAAAATCCAAGGGAAGTGAATAGTAGGTGGAAAAATAAGGGGAGAAAATGGTTAGCCGCCTATAGCACCCAACCAAAGTCTGACCCCAGATGGGTTGCCCCAAACTGGCACCAAGGGGTGAGATGGAAAACGGGAGAACCCCAGGAAAAAAAAAAAAAATCTAGTCAGACGCAGCTGGCCTTTTGAATACAACTGCAAAACCCCCCCCTAGGAAAAAAAAATCCATATGTGGGCAGGGGGGGAAGGAAGAGGAACATGGAGAAGATGGAACAGATGGAAAAAAAAAGGCTCAAAGATTGTCCCTTACATTTTATACTGTTTGCGTAATGTTTTTCGTTTTCAACAACTTTTTTCCTCTCCACACTTTCGTTTTGTTTAATTCTACTACTTTTGCTGGCTGCTTTGGGAGTGCTGTGGATTCTTTTTCGAACCTTGGTGGTCGGAACACCACAGAATTATGGACTATGGTGTGTCTCTATCTGACGCCAAGA
>JADBJO010003346.1:10000-22500 GCA_016801955.1 Conus betulinus | reverse complement strand
GAATGTCCTTCTTTATGTGTATACATCATAGTGAATTTCTGAATGTCCTTCTTTATGTGTATATATCATAGTGAATTTCTGAATGTCCTTCTTTATGTGTATATATCATAGTGAATTTCTAAATGTCTTTCTTTCAACTTTCACTTTAGTTTCAGTCTCTAACAGTCTCTAAATAAATACTATAAGAGTTACACACTTTCACAGTCTCTGTAAATAAATACTGTAAGAGGTTACACACTTTCACAGTCTCTGTACATGAATACTATAAGAGGTACACACTTTCACAGTCTCTGTACACATGAAACTATAACAAGTACACTTTCACAGTCTCTGTACATGAATACTATAAGAGTTACACACTTTGACAGTCTCTGAAACACTAAATAACACACTTTAAGTCGAAGTTCAACTGCAACTGACGGTTCATGTTGACCAGTCTAATTTCACAGGCCTTTTCATTGAACGCCTATGGCGCAGCCTGCTGATTGTCCAGAATAATGTCTTTTAGCCTGGTAGACCTTTCACTGGCATCACTACAGTGTTTGTTTGGTGTCAGTGTCCATGCTCTTAGTGGGTGAATCTACCCTAGAAGTATCAAACTCAGTGTCATCTGACAAGATGTTTTGACTTTCCTTTTCACTTTTTCAGTGAGTGGAGAAGGAGGGGCTAGTGAGGTTCACTCATGGGCTCAGTTAACTCAAGGTCACGGATTCCATGCGCTGGTCTGGTCAGAACAGCTTGGGCAGTTTTCACATTGACTGTTCGTGCCAAACCATTCCATCCAGGATGGACTGCCAGCACCATCCCCAGAGGCCATCCCAGTCTGCTGTTCTCCTCCCCTCTAACCAGAACTACAGACCCCCACTTTGACACTGCTTTTGACTGGTCCACCCTGACAGGAAGGGAGATGGCGGATATACTCATTCACCCAACAGAGCCCGAACTGATCCAACAGTCGATGTCTCAGCTCTCGCCTCTCCACAACAAGACTGACAGACCAGTCTTCTGAGTTAAATGCTAGTTTCAAGTAGGGAGATGGGCCTGACAAGAAATGAGAACAGACCAGTCCTCTGAGTTAACAGCTAGTTCTAGGTATGGAGATGGGCCTGACAAGAAATGAGAAGGGATCAAAAAGGGTTACTGAATCAAGCTCATGCCCCACAAATATGAGAGGTCTTGAATTAATGCAAGCATCCACTTCATGTAGAGGGTTCTAACTCTTGCCTGGATATAGACCTCCTACCCAAAGACCTTTACAGAGCCGATGTCATCGAGGGGTGCCATGCTTTGAGCACCAGGAGAAGCGTTTAAACGCTGACGTGGCATGCATTCCTTCTTCAGTTTCCGCAGCTGTGTCGAGCACCCACAATCCAATACTGACCCCTGAGCTGCACCAACATGCTGTTCATACCAGCCTGCTTCAGGGTTTTCCAGAACTTGAGCTAACAGCAAGCTCATATCACCCTCCGGTTCTGTGATCTGATGATGAGCTTCGTTTGGCTAACCCACAAATTGAAGCCTTCCCTGAACACGGAGCAGAGAGCACACTGTCCCGGGAAAGGGAAAGTTTGAAGACAGAAGAGCGGCGGGAAACTGCTTCTCCTTTTCGGAAAGCCTTCACTATCCTGTACATACACACTGAGGGCGCATTGCCAACCAGGACGGCCCGGCCCAGGCAGGGAGGCCTAGCATGTTCGCCGTGCTGACACAGAGACAGAGCTGCGCTTGGCCACGTCAGCTGTATGGACGACCGTCGCATCCCGAAGGACGTGCTGTACGGCGAGCTGGCTACAGGCTCTCAACCCATGGACGGCCTGCCCTACGACACAAAGATAAATGCATGCGCGACCTGAGGGCAGGCAGCCTCAACCCAGCAGACCCGGAGACAGCAGCTTCAGACCGGGTCAGCGGGCGGTCCACCATCAAGGCCGGCAGCAAACAAACAGAGCATAGGAGAGAGGCCCAGTGGGAAGAACAGAGACGCTGCGGACGGTAAAGAATTGTGTTAGCATCAACAGACACTCATGACCGGGACTTCACCTGTAGCAACTTCAAAAGAGACTGCCGCTCAAGGATCAGGCTCTTCAGCCACCGCATGTGCAGCAACTCCACAACTGACTGATCCACAGCGCAGCACCATTGTCTCTCCAGACAGACGAATGCCACTCATCACAGTATTCAATTTCTACTCATTTTAATAGAGTATGGTACAACATGGGTCTCGTCCTTCAGTATTTTACCCATCTAAAAGTCCGAATTGCGTGATTTTGAACTTTTTGAATATTTTTTTCCTTTCTCAAACTTTCTCAAGTGTTTTCTCATTCTGATAGAGTATGTGACCTCATGGTTCTCAACCTTTCTAGAATATTCTCTTCATTCTGATAGGCTATGTTGCGTCATGGTTCTCAATCTTTCTAGAATATTCTCTTCATTCTGATAGGTTATGTTGCGTCAATGTTCTCAACCTTTTGTGGATATTCTTTATGTTTTGATAGGCTATGTTACGTCATGGTTCTCAGCCTTTTGAGAATTATCTTTATATTTTGATAGGTTATGTTACATCATAGTTCTTAACCTTTTTTAGAATATTCTTTTCATTCTGATAGGTTATGTTACGTCTGTAGCGGACGCTAAACCAGATGTTCCTATCACAAATCATCTAGCTAACACCCAGGACAGAAACATGAACACAAGAATAGAATGTACACACAATGTTATTCAATGAGCACGACCCTTTTTTTTCCTACAATAAAGGTCGCATCTAACACACACACACACACGCACGCACGCACGCACGCACACACACACACACACACACACACACACACACACACACACACACACACACACACACACACACACACACAAACACATACACACACCTCCTTTTTTTCCCTTTAGAGAGCAAACATCGAGTGAATTCCAACAAACCAATGAGGTACGAGCTGAAGCATTCAGTTGTAGCATTTTGTTGCATGTTTTTTTGTTAGGGAGACCAGCCTGGGACAATACGTGATGAGTGAGGTACAGACTGTGGCATTCCATTTGTAACATTTCGTTATATGTTTTTTCGTCAAAGAAGACCGTGCTGGTACAATATGTGATAGGTACAGGGGTCGGCTGCTGTGTCTTTACTGTGGACTACAGGAGCCATACTCTGTGCACAGCTGCTGTGTCCTTCATGTGGACTACAGGAGCGATCATCTGTGCACAGCTGCTGTGTCTTTACTACTGTAGACTACAGGAGCGATACTCTGTGCACAGCTGCTGTGTCTATACTGTGAACTACAGGAGCGATACTCTGTGCCCAGCTGCTGTGTCTTTACTGTGGACTACAGGAGCGATACTCTGTGCACAGCTGCTGTGTCTTTACTGTGGACTACAGGAGCGATACTCTGTGTACAGCTGCTGTGTTCTTACTGTAGACTACAGGAGCCATACTCTGTGTACAGCTGCTGTGTTCTTACTGTAGACTACAGGAGCTATACTCTGTGCACAGCTGCTGTGTTCTTACTGTAGACTACAGGAGCCATACTCTGTGCACAGCTGCTGTGTTCTTACTGTGGACTGAGGAGCCATACTCTGTGTACAGCTGCTGTGTCTTTACTGTGGACTACAGGAGCCATACTCTGTGTACAGCTGCTGTGTCTTTACTGTGGACTACAGGAGCCATACTCTGTGTACAGCAGCAGTGTCCTTCATGTGGACTACAGGCGATACTCTGTGCACAGCTGCTGTGTTCTAACTGTGGACTACAGGAGCCATACTCTGTGCACAGATGCTGTGTCTTAACTGTGGACTACAGGAGCCATACTCTGTGCACAGCTGCTGTGTTCTAACTGTGGACTACAGGAGCCATACTCTGTGCACAGATGCTGTGTCTTAACTGTGGACTACAGGAGCCATACTCTGTGCACAGCTGCTGTGTCTTTACTGTAGACTACAGGAGCGATACTCTGTGCACAGCTGCTGTGTCTTTACTGTGGACTACAGGAGCCATACTCTGTGTACAGAAGCTGTGTTCGTACTGTGGACTACAGGAGCCATACTCTTTGTACAGCAGCTGTGTCTTTACTGTGGACTACAGGAGCCATACTCTTTGTACAGCTGCTGTGTCCTAACCGTGGACAACAGGAGCCATGTCATGCCGGATTGAGGCGGGTGGCAGCTGCCCAGTGGAACGCAATGGTTCTTTCCAACGTCGGAGACAACCCGTAGCGCCCGAGCTTACGCCGATACCCTCAGGGCTTTGAATTCGTTACCGCTGTCTCCCGTCTTGTTTCTGTCGCTGGGATAGCGGCACTGGAATGACCTCTCCAGGGCGCAAGCCTGGGCGAAGTGCATTGAGACCCTGGGGCGCCCAACCGCCAGAATCTCCCTCTTGGCCTTGCTGACAGGCAACGGAAAGGACAAGTCAGTGCAGTATGGTGCCAACACCGCTGCAGGAGATACCGGAAGGCGTCACGGTGTGTCGACGAAACATCTTAGGGGCTCCACTCCGGATTTTCTTTCAGGATTTATCTCCCTTAACCTTTGACTCTCCCCAAGACATCCACAAGGCAATAAAGCTATTTGACCCATAGTTAGGAGGAGTCTAGTTCGAAGGCACCAGAGCGTATCCACACGCCGGTGGGCCTGCATGACACACATCTTCGGCCAGACTCCCTCCCAGTCCCTTGAAGTTTAGTCTGAGTTTGCAAGGTCCAGTCGATATTTGTCGCCAGGAGGAGACACTACATAGGGCTTGCTGGTGGAGGGGCTATATACTGACAGGGAAAGACTGACGCATTCTGCTCCCCTTTTCTCAGTGCTGTAAGCAGCGGTGCTACTCAGCGGTGGAGGCTGAAAGCGCGAGACACACACACACACACACACACACTCACACTTCGCCGACACACTAGGCGCATTACACCAACCAGACAGCGGTATTGTAAAAAAAAAAAAAAAAAAAAAAAAAAAAAAAAAAAAAAAAAAAAAAAAAAGTTGGGTAGAATATGCTGGACAGGTCGAGAATCACAATGTAACAGCGTATCAAGACGAGCTGAAAACAGAGCCTGTAAGAATGAAAAGAATATTATAGAGAAAAGTTGAGAGATCGTGATGTAACATAACCAATCAAAATTAGTAGGATATTGATCAAAGATCGAGAACTACGATATAACAGAGACATCAGAATGAAAAGAAAGTTCTATCAAAGTCGTAAAAAATGACGTGAAGTCAAAATACGTAGAATGTTGTCACTAGATCGAGAACCATCTTGTAACACAGACATCAGAATGAAAAGAAAGTTTGATAAAAATCGTGCAAGATGACGTAACGTATTCTATCAAAATAAGCAGAATGTTGTCAAAAGATACAGAACCGTGCATGGCAAAACATAGCTATCAAAATGAGCAGATAGAATGTTGTTGAACAGTCGAGAACCACTACGTAGCATAGACAGTCACACGGCGTGGGATATTTTAGAAAGAATTTTGGGAGTAATTACGACGGAATGAGACTGTCAGCACACTTAGCCCAGACATTTTGTATCAAACGCAAAAACATTAAAATGTGCATGGCATTGACATTGAGTGAGAAAACGTGTTTCACCGACAATGTAAAGTGACAGTCAATAGACAAGAGATGAGGAGGAGGAGGTGAGAGAGAGAGAGAGAGAGAGAGAGAGAGAAATGTGTGTGTGTGTGTAAAAAAAAAAAAAAAAAAAAAAGCGGAAAAATGTGGAGGTTAGAGGACACACTGTGTATTTGTTTTAAAGATTGAGCGGGGTTGAGGGCAGTGAGAAAGAGAATGTAGGAGGTTCTGGGATGTTGAGACCATTACAATACTGTGATGTCTGCATGTGGGATATGCGTCATGACGAACAATTCTTCAAAACCTTCCAAGCAAAGGGAGATCTGGGTCTGCTTGTAACACTGTATTGAAAGTCCTTTTTTCCGCTTCTTAAAAAAAAAAAATCTCAGCTGCCATATTTTCAATTTGCAGGCGGCCAAGAAAGACCATACTGTTCCAAACTATGAGTCGGGTAGACAAAGCCGTGTTCCTCAACAACAGCCTGAAAACTGGCGCTACTACAGCCTGCCTAGAAGGTTGACGTCATCAAAATCCCTTCCAGCCGGATGACGTGACCAGAGATGACGTCATGTGGCCCTTTAACGACGAGGCCAGCCAGATCGGTAGACACTTTAAATCCAGGTATGTCCCCAGTGACAGCCTCCTGTTGATGTACACTGGCACACAGACAATCACCTGGTGTACATGTCTGGTGCATAGTGAAATGACCAGCGGTCAAATGACCACGCTCTCTCTCTCTCTTCTCTCTGTCTGCCTGCCTCTGCACTTTTGCAGGTTTTCCTTCCTGCTAAGGGAAATGCCCAACTCAACATACTTGTTAACAATACACACTCATGGAAACGTAAACACGAGGACGGATAGATATCTAAACACAGTAAGGAACATACAGTCACGGGGCGTATGAGAGAATACAACTTTGGGACACATAAGGGTGACATGAATCATTACAACACAAGGACATACAGACATGCGGACATATGGAGATGGTTACGCATGAAAATGGGGACGTAACGAACATGGGGAGATATGGAGATAAGGATACAACATGCAGACACATAGACATGGGGACGCATGGACAGGCGACACACAGAGACGGGGACATGTGGTTCTGGGAACACAACATGCGGACACATAGACATGGGGACATGTGGTTCTGGGAACACAACATGGAGACACATAGACATGGGGACATGTGGTTCTGGGAACACAACATGGCGACACATAGACATGGGGACATGTGGTTCTGGGAACACAACATGCGGACACATAGACATGGGGACATGTGGTTCTGGGAACACAACATGCGGACACATAGACATGGGGACATGTGGTTCTGGGAACACAACATGCGGACACATAGACATGGGGACATGTGGTTCTGGGAACACAACATGCGGACACATAGACATGGGGACATGTGGTTCTGGGACACAACATGCAGACACATAGACATGGGGACATGTGGTTCTGGGAACACAACATGCAGACACATAGACATGGGGACATGTGGTTCTGGGAACACAAACATGCAGACACATAGACATGGGGACATGTGGTTCTGGGAACACAACATGCAGACACATAGACATGGGGACATGTGGTTCTGGGAACACAACATGGCGACACATAGACATGGGGACATGTGGTTCTGGGAACACAACATGCGGACACATAGACATGGGGACATGTGGTTCTGGGAACACAACATGGAGACACATAGACATGGGGACATGTGGTTCTGGGAACACAACATGCGGACACATAGACATGGGGACATGTGGTTCTGGGAACACAACATGCGGACACATAGACATGGGGTTCTGGGAACACAACATGGCGACACATAGACATGGGGACATGTGGTTCTGGGAACACAACATGCGGACACATAGACATGGGGACATGTGGTTCTGGGAACACAACATGACGACACATAGACATGGGGACATGTGGTTCTGGGAACACAACATGGCGACACATAGACATGGGGACATGTGGTTCTGGGAACACAACATGGCGACACATAGACATGGGGACATGTGGTTCTGGGAACACACACATGCGGACACATAGACATGGGGACATGTGGTTCTGGGAACACAACATGGAGACACATAGACATGGGGACATGTGGTTCTGGGAACACACATGCGGACACATAGACATGGGGACGTGTGGTTCTGGGAACACAACATGCGGACACATAGACATGGGGACATGGGGTTCTGGGAACACACACATGCAGACACATAGACATAGGGACATGTGGTTCTGGGAACACAACATGCGGACACATAGACATGGGGACATGTGGTTCTGGTAACACAACATGGGGACACATAGACATGGGGACATGTGGTTCTGGGAACACAACATGGGGACACACAGACATGGGGACATGTGGTTCTGGGAACACTACATGCGGACACACAGACATGGGGACATGGGGTTCTGGGAACACAACATGCGGACACATAGACATGTGGTTCTGGGAACACAACATGCGGACACAGGTATCGGGACACATGGACAGGGCTAGGAGCACACATAAATGAGGAGACCTGAGAACACAACACCGGGACATAGAGACATAGGGACATGTAGACCTGAGAACACAACACCGGGACATAGAGACATAGGGACATATAGACCTAAGAACACAACACCGGGACATAGAGATATATAGGGACATATAGACCTGAGAACACAACACCGGGACATAGAGATATATAGGGACATATAGACCTGAGAACACAACACCGGGACATAGGGACATATAGACCTGAGGACACAACACCGGGGCATAGAGACACAGGGACATATAGACCTGAGAACACAACACCGGGACATAGGGACATATAGACCTGAGAACACAACACCCGGGACATATAGACATAGGGACATATAGACCTAAGACTACAACACGGGGGGCAAGGTAGATATAGGGACACATGAACCTGAGAATACAACATGGGGACAGGTAGACATGAGGACATATAGATATAGGGAGATATAGACCTGAGAACATAACATGAGGGATAGTCATATGGACATACAAACCAGAGAACACAACATAGGGACACATAGACATAGGGACATATAAACCTGAGAACACAACATGGGGACACATAGCCATAGGGACATAAAGACCTGAGAACACAACATGGAGATACATAGACGTGTTGAGATTGACTCCAGAACATATATAGGGATACATAGACAAGGAGACACGTAGACCTGAGAACACTACATGGGGATAGGTAGACATGGAGAGATTGACTGTAGAACATAATATAGGGATACATAGACATGGAGACATGTAGACCTGAAAACACTACATGGGGATAGATAGACATACGGACAAATAGACCTGAGAACACAACATGGGGACAGGTAGACATAGGGACATGTAAACCTGAGAACACACACCATGGGGACAGGTAGACATAGGGACATGTAAACCTGAGAACACCATGGGGACAGGTAGACATAGGGACATGTAAACCTGAGAACAACAACATGGGGACAGGTAGACATAGGGACATGTAAACCTGAGAACACAACATGGGGACAGGTAGACGTGGGACATATAAACCTGAGAACACAACATGGGGATAAGTAGACATAGGGACATGTAAACCTGACAACACAACATGGGGATACATAGACATGGAGACTTTGACTCTGGAACATAATACAGGGATATACAGACATGGACACTTTGACTGTGGAACATAATATAGGGATATACAGACATGGAGACTTTAACTCTAGAACACACGATAGGGATACATGGACATGGAGACATGTAGACCTGAGAACACAACATGGGGATAGGTGGACATGGAAATAAATATCTGAAAACACATGGGAGTCACAGATATGGGGACATATGGACCTGACAACACAGTAATGGGAACACTGACTCGGGTACATATGGACCTAAGAGCACAAGAAGGGGACATATGGACCTGACAACACAGTAATGGAAACACAGATTTGGTACATATGGACCTTGCTCCAGCAAGGCCAAGCCACGTGTCAGCTAGCATCGTTCGTCTCTCCAGTCCCCTGTCTGTCTGTCTGTTAGTCTGGCAGTACGACTGCCCACAGCCGCTGACCTGTGTCTGACCACACTTGTGACAGGACCTGGCCAAGGAACGAATCCATAGAATGTTGGTGCGTCTGGGGATCATCTGACAGGCCAAGGATCTGTGCAGTATGATGATGGGCATAGACATGAAACCTAGGATCTGTGCAGTATGATGATGGGCATTGGACATGAAACCTAGGATCTGTGCAGTATGATGATGAGCATTTTACATGAAACCTAGGATCTGTGCAGTATGATGATGGGCATTGGACATGAAACCTAGGATCTGTGCAGTATGATGATGGGCATTGGACATGAAACCTAGGATCTGTGCAGTATGATGATGGGCATTGGACATGAAACCTAGGATCTGTGCAGTATGATGATGGGCATTGGACATAAAACCTAGGATCTGTGCAGTATGATGATGGGCGTTTTTACATGAAACCTAGGAACTGTGCAGTATGATGAGGCGCATTTTACATGAACTCCAACACGTTGAAACAACCGTTGACTTGCTAACACTCAATGATTTAACGTTATGGAATCTGTGGACTGTCTAGTTGTAGAAACTTTGGGATCAGTTCTGCAGGTTTATACCTTCTCTTACTTCCCCTGTCGAAAAATGAAGTTAGTTTTCACTGGCGACACTTCTCAAGTCTGCAAGCAGCTAAACCATCGTGACTGGTACAGAGGTAATCATGATGTAACCAGACACACAGGATGTAACCAGACACACATGATGTAACCAGACACACAGGGTGTAACCAGACACACAAGAGTAACTAGACACACACAAGATGTAACCAATCACACAGGATGTAAGCAGACACATAGGAAGTAACCAGACACACAAGATGTAACCAGACACACAAGATGTAACCAGACACACAGGATGTAAGCAGACACATAGGGAGTAACCAGACACACAAGATGTAACCAAACACATAAGAGGTAACTAAACACACAGGATATAACCAGACACGTTGAATGTAACCAGACCTACACAGGATGTAACCAGACAGACAGGATAGTCAGTCTTTGTGGCTGACTATTATTATTATCATTGTTGTTATGAATACTTATATAGCGCCTCTCTTCGGCTAGGGACCAAACTCTGAGCACTTTACAATCCACACTACACTATCAGTTGAACGCTACAGCCTGATTCTGCAGTCTGTTCTCCGTCATCAGTCTTTGTGGCTGACTACGTTATCAGTTGAACACTTCAGCCTGATTCCTCAGTCCACCAATCTTCCAAGGTGACTGTCATACTAGTTCAATTTCACATATTACATCTGTAGCTGTCCATCTCTTTTAGGTGACTATTATGGCGATTTAACTCCCTAATCCGGAATTGTAGTCGGAATATCGTTGTAGCTGAGTATGATACCAGTGTAATACCACTGCCCGAAACTGTAGTTGAAGGTTTTCTTCTAGTTCACTGTGGTATCAGTGTGACATCACAAGCAGAATCTGTAGCTGGCTTGTCTTTGTAGTTGACTCCGTTACCAGATTAACAAAACAGTCTGCAGCTGGTCTGTGTCCTTGTAGGTTACCATGATAGCAGTTCAGCACCGTAGCTAGAATCCTTGGCTGGCTATTTTTTTCTCGTTGACTATGATATCAAATCAACAACAGTCCGAATCTGTAGTGTGCCTGTCTTTCTATTGACTGTGATACCAATTCAACAACACAGTCCCAATCTGTAGTCTGCCTGTCTTTCTATTGACTGTGATACCAGTTCAACAACACAGTCCCAATCTGCAGTGTGCCTGTCTTTCTAGATGACTATGATACCCCTTTAACAGTACTGCCAGTATTTTTTTACTTCCTTCATCTTTGTAACTAGCTGACCACGATGCCAGTTTAGCACCTCTGCCAGGATTTGTGTTTCACCCGTCGTTGCAGCTGACTATAATACAAATTTAAACCAAAGCCTTGACTGTGTACAATACCCGTCTGGAGCACGTCGTATGACAGCACGCACGCTTTCGAACCTATTTCTGACTAATTGTATTGTAAAAAAACATGCCATAGTCACTGACAGCTGACATTACTAGAGATTGGTGTGGACCAGACGAAGCAGGCTTTCTGTCTACTTATTCGTATAGCCATTAAATATGACCGTGTGATGGTGATACAGCATCTTTGTATGGCCTTTAAATATGACTGTGTGATGGTGATACAGCATCTTTGTATGGCCTTTAAATATGACCGTGTGATGATGATACAGCATCTTTGTATGGCCTTTAAATATGAACGCGTGATAGCGATACAGTATCTTGATATAGCCTTTAAACATTACCGTGTGATGGTGATACAGCATCTTTGTATAGACTTTAAATATGACCGTGTGATGGTGATACAGCATCTTTGTATAAGCCTTTAAATATGACCGTGTGATGGTGACACAGAACCTTTGTATGTCCTTTAAATATGACCGTGTGATGGTGACACAGCATCTTTCAGTCCGAATGCCTGGAGTCTCGACGAAAAGTGTCTACCTTCTACTTCCGCTATTTCAATGGAACAGTCTTCAACAAAAAGGTCAGTACTGTTCCATGACTGTCTGTCAGTTTCACTTTAATTATAGCTTAGCTGACCGCGTAGGGCCCTTTTCACTTTAATTATAGCTTAGCTGACCGCGTAGGGCACTTTCTGGGTTGTCACATTATTGTCTATCAGCGTCACTGTGATTATAAATCAGCTGACCACATGGGGCCTTTTCAGGGTTATCGCATTATTGTCAGTCAATTTCACTGTGATTATAACCCAGCTGATCACATGGGCCCTTTCAGGGTTGTGGCATTATTGTCTGTCAGTTTCCACT
>JADBJO010003346.1:0-5000 GCA_016801955.1 Conus betulinus | reverse complement strand
CGTGGACAATATGGAAAAAAGGACGGGAAGCACTTTATTCTCTTATTTCATATTCCGTGTAAACTAGAATGCAATGCTTTTTGGTGTTTTTAGTCAACCATTTGACTCATTTCATATTCTGTGTACACTAGAATGCAATAATTTTAGTGTTTTTTAGTCAACTATTCGACTTCTTTCATATTCTGTGTAAACTAGAATGCAATGCTTTTTCGTATTTTTAAGTCAACTATTTGCCTTTCATATCCAGCCAATATTGCAGTTTGGTGCGGAAATACGGGCTTTTGAGAAAACTACGGAAATAGAAAAAGACATATTTGTTTGCATTGAAACGCTTTCTTAATGTAGACAGTCGAATGACAAACGACATTGTTTATGGTGAACTAGGCAGACATCCAATTCACATCGTGAAATGTGTTAAATATAGGCAGAAACTGACAAGATTGAATGAAGATAGACTGCCTTTCACAGCATACAAAATGTTATTTGATTTGGATTCTAGTGGTAAGAAGACATGGGTTACAAATGTCCGTCACTGTTTAAATTCTTCCGGATTTTCATTTGATTTGGGATAATCAGGATATTCACAATATACAGGTCCTTCTTAGTATTCTTTGATCAAAGAATCATTGATTGTAGATGGAAGGAATAGCATGCTCACAGATAATACTAGCGACAGATTTGCTTGGCAGAGGCTGTTTCAATACTATTTATTTCAGAGAACCGTATTTTGAGTTGAAAACAAATGGGTACATACAGAGTGAATTGACCGAGTTTCCATTTGGCGTGTCTGGTATTGCTTGTCGTTGTTTTAGGTGAAGTGTCAGAAATGAAAATATGCCTTCCTGCCGCCTGTGGTGCCATGTTCAGCAAGGTGTGTGTTGTTTTCGTGATGTTTCATGTTGCACACGTCTGCATTGGGCATGGACACGTGGCTGATGTCTGCACTGGGCATGGACACGCGGCTGATGTCTGCACTGGCCATGGACCCGTGGCTGATGTACGGTGAGGCAGAAAGGGTTCGTGACACCTTGCTTCATGAGATGTGTCACGCTGCTGCCTGGGTACTGGACGGCGTCCAACATACTGACCATGGCCAATGCTTCCAGTACTGGTAAATCAGAGCTGCAGCTGCTGCTGCTGTTGCTGCTGCTGCTGCAGCTGCTGCTGCTGGTGATGATGATGATGATGATTAGCTGCAGGAGGAGGAGAAGAGGAGGATAATGAAGATGTTGATGGCATTGCATGGCTACTCGACAGCGTCCAGCATACTGATGATGACCACTGCTTCCAGTTTGGGTAAATCAGTGAAGATGATGATGATGGTGATGATGATGATGGCAACGACGACGACGATGACGAGAATACTATCTGGTCCCTGGATGGCATCCAGCATACTAACCACGGCCACTGCTTCCAGTGCTGGTCAATCGCTGATAGTGACGATGATGCAGAGGATATGGTGGTAGCGGTGATGGTGGTGGTGGCACTACTTGCTGACTGAACGGTATGCAGTATACTACCCACTGACGCTGTTTCCACTATTGGCAAATCAGCATTGATGTTGAAGATAACGAGGAGGAGGAGGAGAAGGACGACGATGAATAAGCAGTATTGTTCTTTTCATAAAAGATGCGTTTTTCTGTACTGCTGAGAAGAGATGTGTGGTATCACGGGAAAAAAATGAATCATTTCTAAGTGCCGTGGTAATCATTTTCAAACAAATAACTGACTGATTCATACACGCTCTCTCTCTCTCTCTCTCTCTCTCTCTCTCTCTCTCTCTCTCACCAGACACTCTTATTTGCTAGCAACAGAGACGATGAGTCAGTCTTAGTCTAATACCTCATCAGTAATGAATCCGTCTTCCACTTCCGCCACCTCCCCCACCTAACCCCACCCCTCTCCTGCCCAGCCCCCACTTTATCTCTCTCTCTCTCTCTCTCTCTCCTCTCTCTCTCTCTCTCTCTCAATCTCGCGCGCACTCTCTCGCTCTCTCTCTCTCTCTCTCTCTCTCTCTCTCTCTCTCTCTCTCTCTCTCTCTCTCTCTCATTGGTTAAATCCAAGTCATATTTTGCAGGGCAGAGCGTGCGAGTCGAAGGCATCCTGACCTTCCCTGCAATCAACACGTTCCATACATACGTCATCCGGAAACCGTACACCTATCGCTGTGTGGAGTGTAAGAACAGGTACACCTTCCTCCAATCAATACGTTCCATACATACATCATCCGGAAACCGTACACGTATCAACACGTTCCATACATACGTCATCCGGTAAACGTACACCTATCGCTGTGTGGGGTGTGAGAACAGGTACACCTTCTTCTAATCAACATTTCCATACAGACATACTTCATCCGGTAACCTTACACGTATCGCTGTTTGTTTTGTGATAACCGGTACGCCTTCCTCTAATCGACATGTTCCATACAGACATACGTCATCCGGAACCCTTACACGTATCGCTGTTTGTAGTGTGACAACAGTACACCTTCCTCTAATAGAACAGGTAAACTACCTCCAATCGACTGTTCCCTACAGAATACGTCCATTCCCGGGGAAACAAAACCCCTTACACGTTCCGCTATTGTAGTGTAGAACCTGTACATGGGTTTCCGTCACAGGAAGGGGATAGTGCAGTCTCTCTCTCTCTCTCTCCCCCTTCCTTCCGCTCTCCTGTCTCTCCTCTCGCTCATCCTCTCTCCTCTCTCTCACACACACCACACCCATACACCACACCGACACACACATAACACACTCTCCTCTCTCCGTCTCGGCGCCCTCCTCGCTCTCGGGGGTGTTGCTCGTGTGACTCTCCGACTCTCGTGTGCCTCTCCTCTCGCTCTCTCATCAACTCCCTCGTCTCTCTCACCCCCACGCTCTCCACTAGACTCTCGCTCCCCAACTCTCTCTCCACCACACACTCCCTGCTCTCTTCATCTCCCAACACTCTCTCTCTCACATCTCCTCCACCTCTCCAACTTCAACTCTCTCTCACCTCTCTCTCTCAGCACTCTCCTTCTCCTCTCTCTCCTCCCTCTCTCCCTCATCGTACCAACCTCCTCTCGCCGTTCTCACTCCCTCTCTCCTCCAGCCCTCTTCTCACAGCTCTCGCCTCTCGCTCGTCTCTCTCTCTCTCTCTCCACTCTCTCTCGTCACATCCTCCTCCTCACATCCTCCTCAGGCTCTCACTCTCTCTCACTCAGCTCATTCTCTCTTCTCTCCTCCTCCACCTCTCTAAACCCCCTTCTCTCTCCCTCTCTCCCTCCCCCCCATGTCTCTCTCTCCCACTCCGCTCTCACTCTCTCTCTCTCATCTCCTCCTACTCCTCGCTCTCTCGCTCCGCCTCTCTCTCATCCCTCCCTCTTCCTCCCTTCTCCCCTGCCTCTCTCCGCTCGTTCGTCTCCCTCTCTCACTCTCCTCTCCCCTGCTCTCTCTCTCCTCTCTCCTCTCTCCTCCTCTCAGCTCTCTCTCTCTCGTACTCTGCTCTCTCCCTCACTCTCTCTGCTCACTGCCTCCTCCTCCCCTCTCCCCCTCGCTCTCGCATCCTCTCACCCCCTCTCTCCCACTCCCTCTCCTTCTCTCTCTCTCTTTCGTCTCCCCCTCTCTCTCCCTCTCTCTCTCCGTCCTCCCTCCCTCTCTCCCTCCAGCTCTCTCTCATCTCTCCTCCTCTCCTTTCTCTTCTCGTTCCTCTCCCGCTCTCCTCTCTCCCCCCCCTCTGACTCTCATCTCCTCTCTCCTTCTCTCAAGTCTCTCTCCTCTCTCTCCTCTCCTCTCCTCCCTCTCCTTTCTCCTCCCCTCCTCCCCCTCTCTCCCTCTCTCTCTCCTCCTCTCCCTCTCTCTCTATGTCCCCTCGCTCCTCACTCTCCTCCTCTCTCTCTCGTCTCCTCTCTCTCCCCCTCGCTCCATCTCCTCATCTCTCTCTCACTCTCCTCTTCTCTCCCTCCTCCCGCACTCTCTCTCTTCTCTCTCTCCCTCCTCTTCCTCCTCTCTCCTCCCTCTCCCCTCTCTCTTCTCTCTCCCTCCTCTCTCTGCATTCCACTCCGGCTCTCCTCTCTCTATCTCTCTCTCTCTCCTCCGCTCTCTCTCACATCAATCTACCTCACCTCTCTCCCCTCTCTCTCTCTCCTCCCTCTCTCTCTCATCTACTCTCCTCCATCCCTCTCGGTCTCGCCTCTCTCCCTCCCGCCCTCTCGCTATCTCTCTCCCGCCGTCCTCTCTCCTCTCTCCTCCTCTCTCTCCTCGTCTGCTCTGCTCTCTCCTCTCCGCCATCTCTCATCCCCAGCTCTCAGCCTCTCTCTCCTCCGCTCTCTCTCTCCCGCCTCCTCCTCTCCTCACTGGGCGGTCTCCAAATCCTCTCTCTCCGCACCCTCTCCTCTCTTCTCCTCGAAGGGGGGAGGAGACTCCTCCATACTCTCCCTCTCTCGTACTCTCCCACTCTCTCCTCTCCTCGCATCTCTCTCTCCTCCTCTCTCCCTTCTCCCCCCCCCCCCCCCCCCCTCTCTCTCATCTGTCCAAATCATCTCTCTCTCTCCCTCTCTCGGCTCTCTCTCTCTCCCCTCTCTCTCTCTCGCTCTCCTTTCTGTCTCGTGTGACCCATGATGTACTGAAGAAGGTGATAGGGGAGGAAGATGGTCGGTTGTGGGTGCAGAATGTCTTCAATATTGCTAGAGGGGTGAAGAGAGACAGAACAAAATAGTAATAACAAAAGAGAGAGAGGAAGAGAGAGGTTGTAAAATTCAGAAAACTTAAGAGCGGTTATAAAAAAAAAAAAAAAAAAGGGGCAGTCTGACGAGACAGGAAGAATCTGCACAGACTGAAAGGCATTAGGCAGTGCGAAGACTGCACATGAATGATACTGATGACGCGTCATTTTGTGCATCGGGTTTCCCCAACGTAAACATGTTCCACAATACTATCCTTATTAGTACAGTAAGGATCCGTCTAACATTTCTAAAAAAAGTGTCTGGGAGAATAATATTTTTGACAAGCTTGCTTAAT